>BHFT01018015.1:0-17117 GCA_004320025.1 Laticauda laticaudata | reverse complement strand
ATAGTCACTTTAACATACATAACCAGGATTACTTATTTTACCTAAACCAGTTAGGGCAAACATTGTTATCCCTAACAAATAGCCTTCCCAACTCCCAGAGTTTGGCTGATGTCCATTTTGATGAGTTTTTGAAAGACCATGAAAATATATATTGTTCTGTATTTTATATTTAATATGTTCCCATTAGATTGGGTGTCAATGGAGGTTACTAAATGTAGCATTTATGATTATGATTGTTTTATAAATTAGCTACTTTTGTTTACAAATGCATACATTTATTTATATGATTTATAAAGCCATTCATCCCACATAATAGATATTGGGAGGCTTACAAGGTTAAAACAATGCATTCCTTATATGTAAATCACTAGTAGTCATTCTACACAACTTATGTTCATATCTTTCATTTCATCCTTTAATTCATGTCTTTACTATTTGCATTCCATGTATCACTGATGCAAAGTGTGCAGCAAACTGTTAAACCCATAGATATTTACCACTACTGCCATCACAGCATTCAAAGTGTCAATCAAAGTGTTCATATACTTTTTAGCAATTCAGAAAAAATGACCTAGGTTAGTAACCTCAATTCCACCCATACACTATACAATAAGGGCAGTTCAAGTCAGTTTTGGCACAGCTTCTCTGGTATATCAGAAGTGAAAATATAACCCAAGTTTTACCCCAAGAATTTCAAATTGAGCAACCATTTAAAAAGCTAATATGTTGTTGCTGACATCTCACTATGCAGTAGGTAGGTGCAATATACCGACCTGCCATCAGGAAACAAAACAAAGGTATTCTTCTAATTTGCTCATAAATAAGGAATAGATCCTTTGAACAACTGCTGCACTCTTTCTATCAATAGAATTGATGCCAATAAAACCTATATTGTCACATTTATTTTAAATGTGTTATTTTTTTTTGACAAAAAAATATTCAACAGTGTAAATTTTTAAAATCAGTATTTCTCACACGGAGGGAAAGCAGTTTGTGTTGGTGAGACCATTTAAAGAAATATGGAGGTTATTCTTGATTTTAAGATATACAGCAAGGACCTTAAAGTATCATTCTAATTAAATTTGCACTTAGATTAAACTGTGGTTTGTCAGACCATGGTTTGCTGAATAAACCAAAATTGTTTTGTAAACCAGAGTATGTCCACAACACAAGTTTACATTCTGTAACACTAGCTTTGCAAAATGCATTGTGCCCAAATTAAACAAAGTGCAATACTACTGTAGTAACAAATTACCAGTTAGTTATGAATTAGTAATCAGAATGTAAAATGGGGTAAGTAATTGATTTTGCATTCCGTGCTAACCAGAAATGGCAACTATTTCAAGTTTGCTTGCCATATGTGCTACAGATAATCTTAAACTTTAGAGTCACATCATACAGAAGGGAAAATAGCAGTGCATTAGCAAGTAGAGTTGTTTAACATCTTTTCTAAGTTTGTTATTCAATTGCTAGATGGCCTTCAACCAGTGTAGCATGTGTTTTGAAAATCTGTCACCTACAATGAATCATCCTTTAATCAATGAAACTGGTTTATCCATGCACTCAAGCTTTAGGAATTTAAATCCTGAATTGGTTGAAATAAGGTTCAACATTTTCAGTTTCATTCTGAATATCTGTTCAAATGTAACTAAATATTAAATCCACATGCTTCAGTTAAACTAGTAGAGTTTTCTCATGCAGAGATGGATAGCTTTTCTAAACCCATAATTCCCATAATACTGAGGAAAGCACAAATGCATAGGTATACAAAGCAATTAATCAAAGAGGGAGCTTTTAGAAATACAAAATGGTAAGTGCAAAAATAAATATTTTTTCCCCAGCTGAAATAAGTTGCTTTCCTGCATCATCTTTTTGATCTTTTCTTTACAGAATAAGAAAAATGATTATTTTGGCAAGTAATAGGAAATTAAAAATATCTTTTTCTGCATAAGAATAACAACTTAAAAAAACATGTACAGAAAACCTGTTACCGCTCAATGTGAGAGCCCAGGAGACAGTTTAAATAGTATATGTCACTCACTTCCAGAACAAGATTCAACCACTATACCTAAGCTATTTGTATAAAGTATGCATGCTACATGGCATTTCTAATGTATCACTGTATAATCTGAAACCAATGTAGTCCATGTGAGTGGGACACTAGGAACTCAATCAATTTGTGCGAATGTTTTTTCTTTCAGATCCTTGCAGATGGGGAGTTGGCTAATGAAAGCAGACCTGGACTTCAAAAATGTAGAGAACCTACAGAAGTTTCTTCTTCACACTCCCTTGAGCTTTCTGGGACAGAGTTTGAAAACAAAAAGAAACTCTTTGTAGCCACAGCAGTCAAGAATTCAAAGCTACATTCAAAATAAAGCATCTCACCAAGGAACTCTTCTGAAGTGGCAATTTGAGCATTGTTCTCGCATCATCAGTCTCAATAAACCTTTCAACCTCAGCTGTGAGCATAAAAGCAACTCCTTATTGATGGAGTCTCTGCTTTGGTTCTTTTCCCCTGGGGAAAAAGGGTTTCCAATTTGAGGAACCAACTTACTTTGTTTGCTTGGACAATGAGATATACCAAGGCCAGGCAATGTAGAAAGATGGGGGGGGGGGGTTTCTGTTTATACAGGCCTGATAAAGAGTAATCCAGNTCTGTTTATACAGGCCTGATAAAGAGTAATCCAGCAGGTGCTTTCTCTGCAGGATTCTTTTTGTTGTCCTTTGCATTTGCCATCTTCCTTGTTGTCTTTTCCAACCTCATACTGCTCGTTCATCAGAGCAGCCTTTAGGCACAGCAGGCAGAAAGTCTGTAAACATACTCTGTTGTTCTGTGTGAAGGAGTGAAGTTGGGGTTGTTCTTTGCTCTTTTCATGGTAGACATGCAGACAAGGTCCTCCCTATCTCCCTCAAGCATTCACCATTCCTTCAGAACTGTACTAACAGGCATCCAATTTGGTGGTGCTGCTGCTGCTGCCTGTGATAATTAAGCCACATCAGGGGTGGGATTCTACCAGTTTGCACTTATTCACTAGAACCAGTTGTTAAAGGCCCGGTCCCACTGCACTTATGGATGCAAAGAGGATGTAAAGCATTAAAAAAAGCTTGCCATCTGTTGAAAAATGCTATGCATCCGTTGTGTACTCACTGCATATGTGTTTCATACAATCTATCCGTCAAGCATTCGTCCACTGTAATTTCATCTGCACAAGAAGTTTTTGAGCTGCACAAAACTTTGTGAACGGATGAACTTTCTACCGCGTATAATGTACAACCCGCGACATATATGGGCAACAAACATTCTATGTCTGTTTATCATCCCGTTAAAACGTCTGCTGTATCCTCTCTGCATCCTCTGGCCATCCCCTCACTCACATCCGCTGCAGCTGAAAACGGAAAGAGGGAGGAAACAAAAGGTACACGGAACGTCTACACAGCATTAGTAGCATGGAAATAGAAAGGATGCAAGCATATGTATCTCGTATAATAAAGTATTCAAAATGGACAAAACATTTGTATCTGGGATGTATCTCGTATATTTAGGATGTCTGCAGTATGTCTAGAGTATTTATAACGCGACACCTAGTGGACAACCAATATTTTTATAAAAAGGGGGAGAAAATCATCTGGAATCGCTGGGATGGTGGACCATACAGTCCACGATGGTTGCACTGGAGTTTATCTATACCACAACTGTCCTTATCTATCCCACAAACATGCAAAGGCTTAACCATTTTTTCAAAGTTTTCACCAACACTTTATTAAGTAAAAAAAATGAACCAAAATAAACTAAGTGTCTTAAGCAAAGATAAACTTTAATTAACTTTCTTAGGAAACTTTATGACTTTATTAAATAAGCAAAATGAACCAAGTAAACTGTATGAAGTGTCTTTAGCAAGATAAACTTTCTTAGGTAAACTTTATGTATTAAATAAGCAAAATGAACCAAGTAAAGTGTCTTAAGCAAAGATAAACTTAACAAGTAAACAACTCACGTCTCTGACACTATTCTCAGTCACTCTGAGTCATGTCCATGGTCTCAGCTGTTAAGCGGGCAGGAACTGTGGAGGTGCTGTGGTTTGAGTGCTGGTCTGAGGCACCATTGGGTGCTTGGCCTCAAGGGTACAACAGTGGTGGTGTGTTCAGGAAGCTATTCGAGAGCTGACTCAGTCCCGTGAGGTTGAGAGAGGCCCTTCATCAAGGACTTGAAGATGTCAGGCCCAAATACTGATGACAGATTGTCCGTTGACGGGCTTGGCTATGGGGTGGGAGAAGGGTGGAGGAGTGTAGTGGGGCTGTCTTGGTCTGCCAGCTGGGTGAGGGACTGGCGTCTGTGGCATCCGATGAACCTGGGCCTGGACTGGGAAGGTCTTTCTTCTGTTGTGGGAAGTCCTGGTAGTCGTAGCCTTGGGAGTGAAGGGCTGTTGAACAGCCGTGGAAGGGCTGTGACATTGCCTGGGGTGGAGGAGCAGACCTGACTGGGGAGGAGCAGTTTCAGCTGGGCCTTGAGAGTTGTGCAGAAGTGCTGTGATCTTTGCTTCATCACCTGGTACTGGGCCTCGGGCAGGTCCCTCAGGGTCTGGCCACGTAGGTGAGAAGGTTTCCGGCCTGAGGATGCTCTGTCCAAGTGGACCAGCTGAGAGAGAAGTTCTGTGCTGGTCTTCATTGTGTCCCTGATCTCCAACAGCACACTGTGGTCCTGGACCCCAGTCTGCCTCTCTGCCTGCATCCTCTGGAGCTGGGGTTGGGGGTGGTTGGGCCTCTGGTGGCTGCTGCTTCTTCCTCCATTTGTGCCCAGCAGGGCATCATCCTCCATGGATCCTCCAAGTCCGCCGGCATGGGGCAGTGCAGCTTTGGGGGGGGTCTCTGCTGTGGGGCCCTCTGAAGACACCTGCCTGGACAGGGTAGCTGGCTCCTGCTGGAAGAGGACTGGCTGTCTGTGGGCCATCTGAGGGAGAGGGGTCTCAGAGGGCTGCTCCTCAGTGTGGATCTCACCCTCCAGAAACTGCACTTGGTCATGACGTACATCTCTCAGTCAGTGAGCTTGACAACACCTGTCCAGATTTCTTGAGGTGCAGCTTGCCATACCAGGTGGTGCACGTGCTTCCACCATCCAAGGAGTACTTCTGCAGTGTACCCCAGGCTCTCTGCCTTGTCTTCCAAGCTGCCTGCTTCTTCTTGGTGTCCTGATACAGCCTGTTGCCCTTTCTCCAGAGGTACTCGTTCTCCCTCAGCCATTCCAGCACCTCATCTTCATGCTGCCTCAGAAATGGTGTACTGTTTTCCCTCTCTCCTTCTCCTTCCCTTGCCTCTTTCCTCCCTCTGGCAGGGGCTTCAGGGGCTTCAGCATCAGGGCCCTTCTGGAGATTGTTCAGGGCCTTCAGGGTCTTGAGCAGCAGGGCCTTCAGGGTCTTGAGCAGCAGGGCCTTCAGCAGCAGGGCTTTAGGGCTTGAGGGCCTTGGGGCTGGTCCACCCAGCAGCACAGCAGCAGCAGCAGCAGCGCAGCAGCAGCAGCAGCAAGCAGAAGCTTCAATCAGTGCCAGGGGGTGGGATGCTGGTTCTGGCTTCTTCACCTTGCCAGGGCTTGACAAGTAGGCACCGGGCTTCCCTCTTCTTGCCTGACTGCACGAACCATGGTGTTCTGCAAGATGTAATCTGGCAGCACATCTTCCCTGTATGCTAACTGCGTGCGTGCTGCATCCTTTTTATCTGCGAAGCTGACACAATCATGCTCCCTGCCATGGCGCAGTGAACGCTGTGCATCTGATATAATCCGCGCAGCATCCCTTTGTTTCCTATAGGCATCCGTGATGCATCCCCCTTCCGCTATGCGTCCCCTTTGAAATTCTCCCCGGAACCCTCGAAGGTGTCATCCGCTTCCATCCCCTTTCATTCCTCTAGCTTCCTATGAACATCTGTTTAACATCCCCGCTACATACTACCCACGTCTGTTCTTTTCCATTCTTTTCCATTCTGTTTATGTACATTTTTGCCACTTTTTGGAACAGATGACAACAGATGGAGCCATCCCTGAAATTTTGCTCGTCCGCTGTGTCCTTTATGCATACATTTTGCGTCCATCGGCCAGTGGGACTGGGCCTTAACATTCTAAGCAGTTCAGAGAACCGGTTGTTAGAAGAAATTATTGGCCTAACCCTGTAAGGAAGGCAGGAAGGAAACATTTTGGTGTTGCTTCCAGAAACTGCCTCTCTGTTAATCCTTGTTATGTTCTTGGCAGGAATAGACTTCCTGTCGGAGGAACTTCTTTTGAGGTTTTTTCCCCTTCTTTTGCTGATACTTTGCTTGTGTGGAGTGACCATTCAGAATTATAATGGCACTGAAAAAAGTGACTTATGACCATTTTTCATGCTTATGATTGTTACAGCATTCCCACAGTCATGAGAGGCCAGGCGAAGAGATATGTGCCTCAATGTGAGTGATATTGAGTTGGCCATGCCCAGCCAATAACATGACCACCAAGCCACATCCACCCAGTCCCTTTAAGCCACACCTACCAACTAAGCCATACCCACAGAACCGGTTGTTAAAAATGTTGAATCCCACCCCTGAGTCACATCCTCATATTTCCAAGGATGTGCTGGTCCAGAGGCAGCCTCATCCCATCCTGTCTTCTGAGCTTATAAAAACAAACACGAAGAGTGGGGAAGGGGAGAGTGTAGCAGTAAAAGTGATAAGCAGGCAGCACACAGATGGGGAAGCAAAGGTGACATCTGAAGACTGGCAGGCAAGAGAACTTTCATTCAACTGCCAGGATCATAAGCTACAATGAGCAGCATATCCTGGTGGGAATCCTGCCTGGAGCTTGGAGCTTTGCCTGGAGCTCAGAATCAGCCAGAAGAGGAATAAACCACACTGAAACAGCACTTCATTCCAAATAGTGTAAGAACTTTATAAAAAGACAATGTATGCTACTTTATAAACTTTGAGACTTTTGTTTAAACTTAGCATTAAGACACAATATAAAGGATTGAGTATTAGACATATTAAAGGAACAATATCATTTTTCAAAGTCCTAGAAGGGCAGAATTAATCCAGCGTAATAGCCTGTTGTTGGAGAAGGGGTGTGGTACAATAAAATATTATGTATATATATGTGCTATGTTGTGTTGTGTCCTTAGAGAGGCAATATTTCCCTTCATTGCAGATACAATAATATATTTATTGTACAAATCTAAGTTATAGCATTAAATTAAAATGTCTGAGCTGAAGAAGCTTCTTGGGTGAGAAATGAAATGTCTTCAAAGAAAAAACAGAAAGTTCAGGTGCCTCTTGATAAACTACATTTGGAATAAAAATTCCCTCAGCTCACACTTTACTCTTGGTGACTATATGTACATATATAATTTTTGGGCAATAATTCAGACATTTGCCATTGCCTTCTTCTGAACTTTAAAAATAATATTTATATTTCATATTTCTGAACTGCTCATCTGCTTCAGAGAGGGATTCTTGGCCATGTACAATTAAGGATCAAAATAGAAAACAGTATATTCAAATTAAATGTTAAATTGGTTGACAAAGGCAAAGAGCAAGCTCTCATTTTACCAAACAACTACATGACTGTGCTCTTGTGGGCTCCCCATGAAAGGCATAGAGTCATGTTTAACTTCCATTTCTTCATGTAATCTGAAGATTTTCTGATGGTCTCCTTTTTCAAATATTAACAATCCTATTTAACTTCCAGGCTCAGGCTCAGCTAAGATCTGGTAGATGATATCATGTGTAGTTTGAGTTATCTAATTGTCTGATATTTGACTTATAACTGTAAGCATAGGTTTCTGAATCTCTTACTAATAATCTGTAATAAAATTCCTAATATATAACAACATCCAAAATAAAATTTCTCAACACTGAGGAGTAGGAAAATAACAAAGATAATTTACTATAAATTAACTAAACTATAACTAAATCGAGATGGGATCAAGGCCCAAATCCTTCTGGAAGAGGATTTGTCCAGTTTTGACCAGTTTTTGGAAGATGGGTGGGAACAAATATATGTCCACTGAAAAGTCATTTCAAAGCCCTCTCACTTTCCTAAAAGTGGGACACTGCTATAAGTATTTCTCGGAGATATTGAACTGGCCAGGCAAAATGCATTAAGAGAATGTTGTCCTTAATTAACATAATGAATTGAAGATTAATTAAAATGTACAATTTTATATATGAATACAGGTTATATGAATCAACTTCTCCACATGATGTAGGGTCTTTTAATCAATTTTATAAGGCATTTAGCAATGACTATTTTTGTTTAACCCCACCATATTGTGGTGATATGGTCATGTGGAAGGAAAAAAAAAGCTTTTAAAGGTTTCATGATTATGAATAGACTGAATTAGTTAATACAATACTCATATTTGTTAATATAATAATATTGCAAATTTTAAAGGTGAGATTGGTTGCACTAATATTGTATGTGCAGATGCAAGCATATCACCTTAAACTTTAAAACCTAAGAAACCCACTGAGGCCGTGGAACAGTTTTGTTTAACATCCTAGGTTCATGTAACTAGCAAAATGTTTCAACTTAACAAGGCAGAAAAAAAATATCATTCTTCTAACAAGAAAGGAAGGACTGAAAAATAATCATCTTAAAAGCTGATTTTTTCCTTCCTTCCTTCTTTTCTTCCTTCCTTTCTCTTTCTCTTTCTCTCTCTCTCTCTCCCTCCTCCCTCCCTCCCTCCTTCCTTCCTTCCTTCCTTCCTTCCTTCCTTCCTTCCTTCCTTCCTTCCTTCCTTCCTTCCTTCCTTCCTTCCTTCCTTATGATTTTGTAACTGACTAGTGGAAATTGAATTTGTGTGTGCCTCTGTGCCATCAATTGGGTCACAAAACTGGGCTTTGAAGGATTTAAACCAATCTGTCCAATCAATCTTTCAGCCAGTGATATTTCATTAGTGACAGGAACAGTTTCTTGCAATTAGGCTCTTGCAACAAGTAGTTAACCTAAAGGGTCATGCCTGATTGTTTCTATTTAGCTTTCATGCTCAGCTGAAGCCTTCCATTTTCAACTCAACAGTTTGACGGAAGTTGTCTCTTCCTTCTTTATCTGCTTTCCTGACAGTGAGAGGCAGATAACTTTTACTAAGAAGAATCTAAATTAGAATTTGCAGTCACACAGCTTCCTATAAGCCAGCAATCATAGAAGTATAAAGAAAATCACTATTCAAAAAAAGGAATGGCAGAAAAAAACAGAATAATTCAAAATGAGATGCTCTCACTGAAGAAGACTGACACAGCATGTTTCTGGGAGAAAATAATGTTCTGGCTACAAGAAGAAATTGTGGCCTTCTAAAGCAACTTTATGAATGTATATGAAGAAATCTCCAATGATTATAAATTTAAGGAATTTAACACTGTTGCTTCCATGATTTCTGTTAAGAATCAGTTTATCTGCTTTATCTGTCAACCAGTGGTGGGATTCAAATTTTTTACCACTGGTTTTGTGGGCATCGCTTAGTGGGCTTGGCAGGGGAAGGATACTGTAAAATCTCCAGTCAGAGGTGGTATTTGCTGGTTCTCCAAACTGCTCAAAATTTCCGCTACCAGTTCTCCAGAACATGTTATGTTGCTGTCAGAAGAATGAAATATTGATCACTAAAATAAATCTCACTTTTGGGATGAGAATATATAATTGTAGGTAAGAATTCTGTTCTCAAACAGTTATGGAATATTATCACTGTGGTTAGCTAAGGAAGAGAGGGGAGGACACTCTATCTAGATGAGACAAATTAACCTCTTATCCTTTTTTATAATTCAGAGCAAATAGTAGGTTTTTAATGTAATCAATTACATCATTGTTTCCATATAAAATGCTTAAGTAGGTCAGGGTTATTTTGCATCATAGACAGGATAAACATTTTGGATGTCAGTGAATTATTTATACATAATGTCAAATGCTCAAATGACAGCTGAAATAAACAAAGACCCTGAAATTTAAATATCACAGTGGTGGCATCACAGTGCATAAAATAATGCTGCGCTAATTTGCATGCTAACACTCAGCATCGTTTTGTAGCAGCACATTATCTGTAGGATTAACAGACTTTTCTTCCATAATGTACTTTCTAATTGTACCTCTTAACTGCCTTATAATTAATCTTTAAATAAATGAAAACAATTTTAAATTAAAAATGCTGGTTTTCTCACTTGTGGCTACAATGCCATTCTTCACAGATATCTGACATTTTGATTTTTGAACAATAACTTTGAATGCTTGACAACCATTTATTTAATTATAACATATTATTTGATAACTGCTTTGCTTGAATCATCTAATTGCCAAATATGCCTATAAGAGAAGACCCCTGTTTGCTGCTTTCATAGAACTTATAGCAGCATTTGATACTGTAAATAGAGACATACTATGGAGTAAACTGACAATTCTTAAAATAGAATCCAGACTCCTGGCTTTGATTAAAGCCTTTTACACAAGTACCTGTTTGAGAGTGTGGGGTTAACAGGGCTCTGACTAACAGGATTTACACAAATAAAGGGATAAGGCAAAGGTGTATCCTGGCCCCATTATTATTTAATTTATACATCAATGACTTGCCAGGGTTAATGAAGGATACCATGGTACACATGTGGATGATCTTAAATACTTACTGTAACAGCTTGCTTTATGCTGATGGTTATCATACACACAAATATGATTATGTAGGCTAATGGTGTTTGGAAGAAACCATCAAAGACATAGGTGGCAATTGGATGGTGAACCAAATGAACAGGTTAATTGCTTTGTATATCTGGGCGTAACTTTTTCCAAGACTGGATCTTGGGCCTGCCATCATCAATGGAGTACATTTAGAGCAAAAGCCCGTTTTCATTTATTGCTGCAAACTAAAAAAAAAACATAGTTATCCAGGGTCCCTAGTCCCATTAATCAAGTTTATAAGGATAAGGTTACCACAATGCTCTTGTATGGATCAGAAATTTGGGTCTTAGAACAACACAGTCCCACCATTTGAGATGTATTTTGGGTGTAGACCCAAGAACATCTGCTGTAGCAGTTAGAGCTGAATTGGAAATGTATATATATTCAGGCATTATCTAAAATTAAAGCTTATAACTACAGGTGCAAAGTTAATGAAATGGAGACTGATAGACTAACCAAGTTAAGCCTACTAGAGCAAAATAAAACTGCCATCACAAATCTCCTGGATCATTAAACTAACAAATTTTGTAAGAAGCTGTGGTCTTCCTATCTCTTGTGTAACAGGAGAACAATCTAAAAAAAGAGTTGCCCAAAGAATTAAGAATATAGATGCACAAACTGATATAGCTATCCTAAGTAAGGTAGGTAACTTGAAATGGTTGAGTAAATACAAATGTACTTTTCAAGTAGATAGCTACTTGAAGTGACAACTCCCAAAACATCTTAGGGAGATATTCACAAGGTGAGATTTGAACAGCTTGACACAATGGTTAGATACAGGAGATTCATGCAATACCATACAATGAGCGTCTCTGAATTTGCGGAGTGGTAGAGGTAGGGACCTGGCTCACATCCTATTTGTTGCCCTGTATAAGAGGATGAGAGACAGGTATCTTGGTCTATATATCAGACGAATGACACATTGGGATACCCATATCAAAATAACTTACCTTATGTCCGGCCAGAAGTTGAAAATAACATTTAAAGTAGCACAGTATTTAAACAAAATGATTCGGTTGAGATCTGCATATGTGGAATTGATTGGGAAGATGCAAGGGCAACTCTGAAATATAATTATATTTCATTATATTTTATTTATATCTTAAATTATTGTACATTATTACAATTTTATTTTGGATTGTATTTTGTTACTATTTTATCTTAAATGTATTTTGTCTAGATTCCATTTTAAATAGTATTTTATCAAGTAGTATTTTATCAAATTTCATTTTGAATTGCTTTTATTAAATTTTAGTAACAAATTGTTGCTGGAACTTTGTACTTTAATATGGCCCAAGGGCTAATCAATAAAGACTTATAATTATTATTTAGGTATATAACCCCCTTGGTATGACAGATTCCTATATTCTCCAGAAAAATGATGGTGATTATAATCTGTCACATTTTTTAACTACTGAAAAATCCAAGGAAGAAGAGGGATGACACTTCATTAACATTTCTCCATGCTGATCAATTCTTTCCAGTTTTAGAGTTGAATAGTATACTCTAGAGTCTTATGCAGCTCTCAAAATCTTGGCCTGAAACCCTTCCAAAATTTGCATCAAATTGCATTTTTTAATGCTAGACAAAGGGAAATTATATAAAGCAGAACTGATTTTAAAGGTTCTCAAAAATTGGTGAAAAAATTGAACAGAGAAGAGACCAAGACCACAGCTCTATTATTTCAAAGTAACACTATAATCAAATTTCAATGGTTTATGATTAAAAGGAATCGATGTGAGCTAAAAGGAACAAAAATTATTTAGAAAAGTGGTCATTCAGAAACTGAACTTTTGAACAGAAAAAAATCCCAGTGAAAGACAAACATTTTCACACTTTCACTATTCATAACGTATTATTATATGATTTTCAATCCTTCTTTTTGAATTTAATGAATGGGCCAAAATTGACTATAAATTCTTTTTGAACACAGTATAATTTTTTTTTTCATAAGACATTTGTTTTCATGTAGCAATATAATAACACAAAATATATACAGAAATATCTTTTATTACTGCAGTTATGTAGATTTTGAGTTAACACACAATTCAGGCAGACAAGCAACTTTTCCACTGTGAACTATAGCTACTCAAAACTTACATTTATTCAGACCCCTTTTCATAAACTTTTCAGTTCTAATATTTTTTTTCTATTCACCTGACAGCCAATCACTGGAATGCTACCTTCCCTATAATATATAATTGCTACATTTTCCACAGCAGTTCAACTTGACTAGAAATGTTGGTCATTTCCTTTTATTATTGTGTTGTGTTGTATTTTGTTGTGCTGCATTATATTATTATAACATTTATATTCCACCTGTCTCACCTAGAGGTGACTATATATTATATATTGATGAAGTTATTTTTTACAACATTATTTAAACCTGTCTTCTCCATTTTGATATCCTCTGTGAACATAAGTTACAGAATGGTTATCCAGAACAAAATTGGTATTAGCCAAGAATTCAGGGTATTGTATTGCAACACAACTGATGAGTTGGGCAATGCTGATATAATTAATAGCTATAATTGTGGGCTTCTCTTTTGTAAATATTCAAGCAGAACATTCCACTTACCATAAACAGCTATTTTGGGAATATTTTTATTCAGATTTCTGCATTGATCAGGGAATTAGACATTGTAGCCTAAATGGCCTCTCACAATGTTTCTTTGATTTTTCTGTCCTCTGTTTATTGCATGCTAGTTTAAGGCTGCAGCTACAATTGTCACAGGAATGGCATTTAAATATATGTACTCCTCAACTTATGACCATAATCAAGCCCAAAATTTGTATTGTTGAGTGGGAATTTGTTAAGCCCCATTTTATGACATTTCTTGCCACAGTTGTTTAAGTGAATCACTGCAGTTGTTAAGTGAATCTGGATTCCCCATTGAGTTTGCTTTGCAAAAGGTGATCACATCATCCCTGAATGCTGCAATGGTCATAAGCATGAACCAGTTTCCAAGCATCTGAATTTTGATCGCGTGACCATGGGGCTGCTACAAAGGTTGTAAATGTGAAATAAGACACTTTTTTCAGTGCCATTGTAACTTTGAGCAGTCATGAGATGAACTGTTGTAAGTTGAGGACTATCTGTAAAAGACTCCCTCCTGATATCTTGGATGAGTGAATATTTGTACAAAATGCTTATTTTAGGAGGTATCTGTCTTTCTGCATAAAATATAGAAATGCAACCTTCTCCCTACCTAGTGTTTTCTTCACAAACCAGAACTGGAAATTTATGTAGGACATTTCTTCTCTTTGATCATCTGATTCTATCAAGAATTTTCTGAGTACTAGCTTGACAAAGTATAGCTGCTCTATCCTATCCAACTGTTTTTCGGATGTCCCATAAAAGTCTGGAATCCAGCACTAATGAGGCTGTCTAATAATGCCAAATCTGCTTTTAGCAATTCTGGCTCTGTATTTGCTGTATTTCCTCTACATATAGGGGACACACACACATACACACAAGTATACACAATCACAAACCCACACATTTTTTATGGGTACAGTCTCTATAAATATGCTTTGACAAGCTATTATCTTATTGTGTAAAAGTTTAAAAATAGTCAATAGTCCATCTTTATGATATGCAACACTAAATGAAAAGCATCATTGAAAATAAAGCAGCAACAAGACAAGACAATTATTAAAAGTATTCATCATGCATTCGCAAAATTTTGTCAACACTTAGAATGAAGAATGAATTATTAATTATTGTAAGAATTAATTATAAAGGTGGGAAAAATAAGTTAGGGGAAATGGAGCTATGACAAGGCTCAATATTTACAAAAGACAAAAAAAAAAGAGCTGTTGCCTTTTAAAAAGATCTTGTCAGTAGATTTGATATGATCCAAGTCTAACCTCTAAGCTGTGAAAAAAATGAAATCCCTTCCTCTACCATGAGAGTATATAATTAGATCTTGGAACAAATGCTGTGGAAGCATTTGCTTAAGTCGAGACGCTTTTTCATAATTGCTATTGTCTTGAATTATATGGGAGGGGGACAACAAAAAGGCAAAGGATTGCTTCAGTTGATAAGAATTTCTTTCACAGTTACTTTTTTGGGGGGTTGTTGTTCTCTGTTGTGCAGTCTGCATGGACAAAATACTGGCTTTTCTGTCAGTAAACACAAATTAAAATAAAGTACTTTCCCCTCCAGTTTCTGCCAGGATAGTACTGCAGATGTAGCTTGATTAGTCTTGTGAAGGATGAAAAGACAGTTTCTGCTTCATTCCCAAATTCAACCTACAACGAATCAATGATCAAAGGAATACCAGCTAGAGTAATTTTAGGGAATGAGCCCTTTGTTCATCTCTGAATTATTTTATTTTGCTGCCAGCCTGGCTTCCATTGAGGACCTCTATACTGCACAAATCAAAAAGAAGGCTGTGAAAATATCTCCAGACCCTTCACATCCTGGACATAAATTGTTTCAAAATGATGCTGTAGGACATTACACACCAGAACAACTAGACACAAGGACAGTTTTTTTCCTGAATGCCATCACTCTGCTAAACAATTAATTCCCACAACACTGTCAAACTATTTACTAAGACTATATTACTATTATTCTTCTCATCCTTCCTGTTAGCTATCTCCTGCCACTTATGACTATAACCTTCTTGCTTATATTTTTACAATTTATATTGTTTTAGTTTCCTAGTATGATTTGATTGCTTATTTAGTATCCTATGACTATCACTGTTGTATCTTATGATTCTTGATGAATGTATTTTTTTAGGTACACTGAGAGCATATGCACCGAAGACAAATTCCTTGTGTGTCCGATCACACTTGGCCAATAAAGAATTCTAATTCATATGATAGGAATCTGGCTTAGCTAAGAAATGTATATTCAACAATAACAGCAATACAAACAATTATCTACTCTGGGTGCCTAAAATATGCATATCCAAAGCTTTGGAATCTGGTACTGATTGCATCCCCAGATTTCTGTTTACAGTATATATTTAAAATGTATGGGTACAGTAGCAGTGAATCGGCCCTTGCAAAAACAAAAGGAGGCATATAAAATATCTATGGCAACCAAGAGTTGCCAAACTGTGGAAAAAGCAGAAAGTATTCAGTTTAAAATCATAATGGATATAAGAAGGGATTGTACTTTCATATTGCCAAAAGTCAATAAGCTACTTAAAAGGGCTTCAACCTGATAGACTGATTATTTGATATTCATTGCCATTGTAATTCATTATTCTCTTCTTTTCCTGCTTTTAGTCATTCTCTCTTCACCACCACACACACCCCATACCCTTTTTATAACTTTAGAGCCTTCCCAGCCTGAATGCCTTAATAAGGGCTGATTTGTTTGATTATCCATTTGTTTGTTTTCTTAGCTGTCCATGATATTCTTAAGAGACTATGGAGATTCTCAATCATCCAGGTCCAGGCAACTGGACTTTCTTCGTTTTTTCCTTGAAAATGTTTTTTTGAAAACAAACTGAAGAAGTTTCTTGGATGATAAGTGAAACATCTTCAAGGAGAAAAAAAAAACTTTAATTCCAGATATTCCAGAAATTGGTTGCCCTAGAAGGAAATGATCCTTTTCAATGTGATATTAAATACTCTTTCAATTATGACTGCAGTTGCTGGATAGATCTATACTTTGACCCAATTATTTCAGACTTTATACCAGAATTTTCAAACTGACCTGGTATGAAGTTCTTTCAGCCATATCATTATATGAAAGAAGTTAAATATTCAACAAGATAGTTTTCCTACAGCATTTGCACTACCTGGAACTTGTAGCCTAAGCCCAAAAGGATTCCCAGAATGATTGTCTTTTATTCCCAAAAGAAATTGTGGTTAGTTTCTGCCTTTTAGCATAAACTAACAACAATAAGCAGCAATTCAGAAATGTGTTATAAATTAACCCTTTGATAGAGTAGCATTGAAGGCTTTCAAAAATATATTCAGGCACTGTGAAATGCTCATATCTACATGATCAGAATTGTGTAAGCAATGGTTTTGCCAGTGATACTCTATAGAAACAAAAGCTGGACTTTAAACAGGGGAGATATATTGTCAATACTTTTGTATTCTGTGTTGGAGAAGACTCCTGAAAACATAACAAGTAGCCAAGAAAACAAACAGATCATAGAACAAATTAACTCAGAAATCACATTTGAGATGCAAATAACCAGATTCAAATTATCATATATTGGACACATTATGTGAAGTTCTAGTTCCACAAGGAAATCACTAATGCTGGGAAATATGGAAGGAAAGATAAGAAAAGAACAAGCAGAATTTTCATTAAAGGTGAATTCAGTTATAGTGGCAATTGTTGCTAAAAGTCAGCAATTATTTGATTGCACATAATGAATGGATAAATCAACCAATCAACAATATTGTGATGGGATTCAGACAAGTTACTTATATACAATATATATATATATATATATATATTTGTTCT
>BHFT01018014.1:21229-32348 GCA_004320025.1 Laticauda laticaudata | reverse complement strand
ACACCCCCCCCCCCCGGCATAGAGAGTGTTGTAAAGCACTGTGCAGGAATATATAAGTCTAAGTGCTATTGCTAGAAAATTTGCCTTCCCTCATTGACTCTACTGGTTGGACGACTGCTGGGAAGGTTGCAAACAATGATCACATGACCCTGAAACCCTCATAAATATGTTCCAGTTGCCATGTGCCCAAATTTTATTCAGATGTCCATAGGGATGCTGTGATCATTGTAAGTCACTTTTTCCCAATGTCATTGTAACTCTGAATAGTCACTAAATGAGGGATTGTAAGTCAGGGGCTATCTGTCATTTTCTTCCAAGCCCTCCAATTAATAATAAGAAGAGGGAGAAAATGAGTTTAATATGCTATCTGAATTTAAAAAAAAAGTAATCTAGAAACAATATGTTAAGCTCAGGAAAATTCCATGATAAGATAGCTGGTTTTATTGCTTTTATTGCATTCATTCTTTTGGTCTGTAATAACCAGCTGTAATTGTAATGTTTTCAACATAATTTTATGTTCCTATAAGTGTCGTGATATATCAGTTTCAGTCTTTCGATTGTCCAATTTAATCCTTGCATGTTCATTTTTTTGCCTGGCTTCTGTTTGGCCCACATTTGTCTTTATGAAAAAAAAAAAAAAAACCTTTAATGATTTAGAATTAAACAATTTCATTCTCCCCCCAAGGTAAATGGACTATCAGATTATCAGCCGCTGTTGTATTTTCAGTATTCATTTCGAATTGCAAGGATACGTTTAACCCAAAATAAAAAGACCAGGCATGCCTAATGTCAAAACAGAACAGCATATTTGGTGTAGCAGAAAAACAATCCCTGAATTTAGGACAATTTGCTGCCATGCAAAACAAGATTGGACTGTAAATCAAAAATGACCTTTCCATTTTAAAGGTCAATTATCTGGAAGACAATCTAGTCTTCCTTTGAATTAAATATAGAGAACAAATTTTAGCCAGGGCTCTCTGCATCACAGCAGCAACCACAAAACATCATCAATCAACAAATCCATATGATTATTATCATTATCATTTCTTCATTTAAGACATATTCTTATGTCTTGAATGTCCAAAATTAACTCATTAACCATTTTCAGGTATCACCAATGGCACTGAAAGTGGATATGTTGCCCCATTGGGTGATTTCACCATTCCTGTTTAAATCCCACATCAAATGTGACCAGCTGTCTGTTTTCTGTCTCAACTGGCCTATGTTTTATACAGGAAACCAATGAAACTAATTCTGAAGACATTTAGAACATAGAATATTTTTACAAAATTTTACCAATTTAGGATCACAGCCATACTGTCAGACCTGCCCCGACTTAGACATTTAGGAAAGAAAAACCCTCGACTCCATTTGGTTGAAGTTATAGGTTGTTTTACTTAAGTCAAGTGGTGGCAGCAAAAGTAAAGCTATATCTGAATATTCCCATGCAAAGGTTACAATTTATCTCCCTCCATTTCCTGTCTGTCCCCACTTGATCAGTGTCCAATAGGATGACTTGAAGATATTTTGGGAACGGCTTGGTCTCTTAGTGCTTCTCAATTCAATTTTGCATTCGGTTCCCAGACCAGGTGTTCTTAGAACTGATTTATTGCAGTTTGGCACCTCTGGTTTTTGTCAATGTGCCTCCCCTCCCACCCTTTGTCTTCTCATTCCCATGCCCACATGTTATTACCCCAAATTCCTTTCCTCTTCCTTAATTTATGGCAGGATGCCAGTGAAGCAAAGAAGCTGGAGATGGAAGACC
The DNA here is from genome assembly GCA_004320025.1 of Laticauda laticaudata. Lineage (NCBI taxonomy): Eukaryota > Metazoa > Chordata > Lepidosauria > Squamata > Elapidae > Laticauda > Laticauda laticaudata. Next base: position 30,583 of record BHFT01018014.1, on the reverse strand, counting down.
TGGCCTATACATTGTATTTCATTTATTATTTCATGGTTGCATCTTGAAATATCTGTTCTGATGGGTTGGAAAGGAAAGGTTGTGTCTCTTAGTCTTTTCTCAATATCTAGGTTTCATAAAAAGTCTCAGTCTTTAAATTTAAATTCTGCTTTGGTCTTCCCTTCTTCCAGAAAATTATATTTCTTCATACTAAAGAAAAACATAAAATGAATGTAGTGAATTTTTTTTCTAATGCAAGATTTTCCCAAATCTTCTAAAACTTTGGTTTTATTTGTTTTTGGTTTTTTTTACTCCTTTTTTATCATAGTAGTTAAATCATAAACAACAATTAGATGACTCAGGCTGCAGTTGGCAAATTGCTAATTGCCATTAAAGTTGTTTATGATCCTCTCCTATCCTGTATAGAAACTGAGGAGATCCAAGTTTTAAGATGTCTTTTTTGCTTAAAAGACACAATCTTTTCCCTTAAGCAATTACAGGAGGGAACTTTGAACATTAAGTAAAATAATCCCATCATATGTTCAGACAATACAGTTCTTTCTGGCATGATTGTCGGGGATCCTATATGTTTGTAAGTATATGTGTATGTGTTACGTGTGTGTGTGCACAGGCAGACACACAAATACTTACTATATATTACATACAACATATCTCTTTTTATGTCCCTGAAAACTCTTGCTTCAGGGTGGGGATGGGGTAACTGAATGGAGCTGAGCATTTATGGCCGAATGCCCTTCTTGACACCTACATGGAATTCACAGCAAATATTTTCTCTTTGTGCCCTGATAGGGAAACAATCTGTAGCTGCCTGGGATTGAACTCTCAACCTTCCAAGTGGGAGGGAAATGTCTTCATCTCTAAGCCACTGCATACTGGATATACTACATATTACATACTATATACTATATATAGTGTTATCTCAGTACTCATTGTTAATTGATTCTGGGAGGTGTGATGAGTATCAAAAATACTGAGTTCCAAACATTTTTTCCCACGAGGAATAATGTAGTGAGTCAAAAACCATCTGACACCAGCAAGTTCTAGCTTGTACACTGAGTACTAAACAGGTGATGAGTTCTGGGACAAAATTTTCACATCAAAATGTGTTGAGTACCAAATTTAATTCAAAGGCACTGTACTATATACAGTACTATAGAGATACCACTATACTATTTACTACCTACTACAAACTATGTACCACATGCTATATTCTACATATCATCTTTGTTTGTAACAATTCCAAATTTGTATGATTTCCATGTTAGAGGAAAATGCATATACTTTACACCAGTGGTAGGATTCATTTTTCTTTTTTTTACTCCTGGTTCTGTGGACATGCATTGGTGGGTGTGGTTTGGCTTGGTGGGCGGGGCTTGGTAGGCATGGCAGGGGAAGGATATTGCAAAATCCCATTCCCTCCCCACCCCACTAGCCTGTTTTCCAGCTCCGTTCTCCTGTGCAGGACAACCAAAGGAGACCCAGCTGATCAGCTGGGACTCAATGGGAGGCGGCGAATAGATGGGGGCATGGGAAGTCAGAGGTGGTATTTGCTGATTCTCTGAACTACTCAAAATTTCTGTGATGGGTTCTCCAGAACTGGTCAGAAGCTGCTGAAAACTACCTCCGCTTTACACAGAGGATAGGGGTGTGTTTGTGTGCGTGTTGTACAAAACTGAAGTCAAATGGATGCTTCTTGGTGGAAACTGTTTCCTTCAGTATGGAAACTGTGCAGAAACAATCACAGAAGTTTGGAGCTTACAGAAGCAAAATTCTACAAAGAAAAAGAAAATCCATGCTTGCTTGATGCCTAAGGCCTTGAGGCTTGATTTGTCTAATTGGGTCTTCTGATCTTAGTGATGTCAACATTAGCCCATGTTGTGGTAACAGACTTTTGGCTCTGGAATACCAAAATGCTTTTAACTTCCTTTTACCATATGTGGGAGAGATCTGAGTGCTCTGGACCTTAGCTACCTCATTGTTATCTCTCTCTCCTGTGCCTGGTAAGTCTGTGGGAGAGAACATCACCTTACATTTATGTAACTCAATTACTACCCTAGCTATTTTATGTACCATAATCATCCTAATAATTTTAAGCTTGCAGTTTTCCTTTCTGTCATCCAAGCCAACTGCTCTGACATTTTCATTCACCGATCCACTACAATGGAAAGATCGTTTCTCTGCCAACTCTGATATTGCAAATCAAATTACTGGCAACTTTAAGATGTCTGGACTAGCATGGAGAAAACACTATTTTAAATCAATAAGTAAAATTTGGAATCTGTAGGTGTGGGTCTGCATGTCTAGATCATAATTTTGCAATTGCGTAGATTCACTTTTTATGTCATTTTGAATAGAATAGAAGGTAATAGAATAGAATATAGAAACAGAAACAAAATGGAATAGAATGGAATGGAATGGAATTGGAAAGAATGGAATGGAATGGAATGGAATGGAATGGAATAGAATAGAATAGAATAGAATAGAATAGAATAGAATAGAATAGAATAGAATAGAATAGAATAGAATAGAATAGAACAGAATATGGAATGGAATAGAATAGAATAGAATAGAATACAGTACAATACAGTACAATACAATGCAATAGAGTAGAATAGAATACAATAGAATAGAGAATGGAATGGAATGGAATAAATTCTTTATTGGCCAAGTGTGATTGGACATCCATTCATCCATCCACCTATCTATTATCTATCTGTCTATCTGTCTGTCTATCTATCTATCTATCTATCCATCCATCATTGTCTGTCTGTCTATCTGTCCATCCATCCATCCATCCAGCATCTATCTAATCTATTTATCTTTCTATTTTTCTCTTTCTATATATCATCTATTTCCATGGTGTGTTTGAAAAAAAAATTCTTACCAGTTCGGAGCTTGCTTCGAAGCTTGCTTGCGCAGTGCTCAAACTCTGCCCTCTGAATCAAGGCTTCTGAGCTGTGCAGGCACACCAAACTCATGAATCGCGCACGCGCAGAGCTCAGAGATGGCCCTTCCCTGGTGAGCTGTGTTGCTTTTTAACTCAGCTGAGGCATGGCAATCCACTCTGCCCTGCAAATCAGCTGAGCTAATAAACAGCAGGATATAGGAGATGTGAGAGGTAAGAGCAGGGGCAGGTGAGTGGGGCCGGTCCCTACTGGTTCTCCAAACCAGTCAAAATTTTCCGTACCAGTCTACCAGGACCAGTCAGAACCAACTGAATACCACCTCTGATCTATCTCTATATTTCTATATCTATCTATCTATCTATCTATCTATCTATCTATCTATCTATCTATCTATCTCCTCTATTATCTATTGATCAATCAATTGATTGAACTATCAATCTGTCTCTCATGTATCAAATTATTCAGAACATCCCGAGTGACTTCACAAGATTAAAAACACTTTATTATACACAGAACAATACACGATGTATAACACTCAACTGACTTCTTCCTATTGATTTATTTATTTTTCCCCAAGTGTTACTTTCTTTGGCTATGAACTCTTTGAAGACAAAAGCATCTCTTTTTTCCTCCTTTATAATTGGTTTACCTCCTCTGAACCTTTGAGAAAGGGCAAACTATTAATCCAGAATAAATAGATTGACGAGAGCTGCTCATATGTACTTTTGCTGCAGAGTGAGGTCCTCCAGTTTTCATAAGCAGCAATTATTATCATTGGAGAGATGAAGAGATTACAGATAGATGTCTGTAATAACTAGAGTTACGAAATTGACATTTACATTTCAATATAAGATTTCCACTGTGCAACATGAGTAATTGCACTGGTAAGGGTTCATAATATCAGGAGGATAACATTAAATGATATTAGATATTGCATTTTCATCATCCTGGACATGTTACAATCAGCACTATTATTATATATTAGCCATTTATTTCAATAAAAAGAAAAAAAACCAAGGAGAACACTGTACTTATCTGAAGCGCTACACAGCTATTAACCTGTGAAAGTTTAAAGAAAAATATCAGGCTGATGTGACTAACTCTACTTCTGTTCCATAATGTGAATGCCAACTGATTTTTCTCTGTAGGGATTTTTTAAAGTAGCATGTAGATTTCGACCTAGTTGGAACTGATTTAGCAGGTGCAATAGCTCAGCTGTTAAAGATGCTGAGCTTGTCAGTTGAGAAATAGACAGCCCAGGTTCGAGACACAAGCACCGCATGACGGGGTGAGCTCCCATTCCTTGCTTCAGCCCAAGCACCAAATGATGAGGTGAGCTCCCATTCCTTGCCTCAGCTCCTGCCCACCTAGTTCAAAAACATGCAAATGCAGGTAGGTAAAATAAGTACCACTTCATTGGGAAGATAATGGCATTCTGTGCACCTTTGGCATACAGATACACTGGCCACAGGACCATATAAATATTTTTAGACAATGCAGGTTCCCTTAGCTAATAAACAGTGATGAGTATGATCACCTAGAGTTGGAAATGGGTGGATAGGGGAAATCTTTGCCTTTATATCTGACTTGGAAAGAAGCATCATGAAGTCATCTAGAACCTGAGAACATATTTTATTGGCCAGATCTGTTGCATTCAGAGAAAATGCAATGGTTGGAAATCAGTCATTATTTGTCCATATATTTCCTATCATTCAAACAATGGAAGAACAAAATCCAATTTTCCATATTTTCCATGGATGTTTGTTGGGAACTAGAGTATAAACTCCATTCTACAAAATTGAAATTGTATCTTTGTAGTAATTTGTGGGGTGATGATCATATTATATCATATGGGTTATCTGAGAGACGGACTCTTGCTGGTCATATCTACCCAACATATCAGAGCAGGGAGGCAGAGAATGTTGCAGGTCCCATCCCTGAGGGAGATACACCTGGTGGGACCCAGAAGAAGGACCTTCTCTGTGGTGGCTCCCTCCCTCTAGGACATCATTCCCCCAGAGATTGGAATGGCCCCCTCTCTAATACTCTTCTGGAAAGCCCTGAAAACCTGGTTCTGCCAGCGGTCCTGGGGAACCCAGAGTAGGATGGACCCATCAAATGGCTAGTGTCACCTGCTATTGTCAGGGCAGGGGTGGGAGGGAGTTGGGGGGTGATTTATGTATTTATTCCAGATTTTGTTCTATTGTACTTTATTAATTTATTTGATTAGTTTATTAATTTATTTTTGTTAGTTTTTTATTTTTTAATTTTAAATATGGTTTTACACTCTGTAAGCTACCTCAAGTCATCATGTTAGCTCAGAAATTCTGAGAGTTAAAGTACACAACCCTTAAACTTGCCAAGTTTGAAGACCCTTGATATTACTGTTAATCTTGTCATCACTCCTTATCACCTATCCCCTCCCACTTGACTGTATGACTGTAACTTTGTCGCTTGTATCCTTATGATCTATATTGACTGTTTCCTAGTATGATTTGACTTCTTATCATTAAGTGTCGTACCTTATGATTCTCAACTCTTGACAAATGTATCTTTTCTTTTATGTATACTGAGAATATTTACACCAAGACAAATTCCTTGTGTGTCCAGTCACACTTCATTTTTATTTTATTTTATTTGGTTTGTCAGTTACTTACAAGGTAACAGGTATAAGTAAAAACATAGTTATGAATATATGGATACATAGAAGAAAAATAAAAGAAACAATAGGACAGGGATGGTAGACACGTTATGCGCTTATGCTCACCCCCTACAGACCTCTTAGGAAAGGGGTGAGATCAATAGTAGAAAGTCTAAGGTTAAATTTTTTGGGGAAGAAACTACAGAGTCAGGTAGAGTATTCCAGACATTGACTACTCTGTTGCTGAAGTCATATTTCCTGAAATCAAGTTTGATGTGATTAACCTTGATTTTGTATCTATTGTTTGTTCTTGTATTGTTATGATTGAAGCTGAAGTATTCATTGACAGGGAGGACATTACAATGTATGATTTTATATACTATACTTAGATTGGACCGAAGGCAGCGTAGTTCTAGGTATTCTATGTCTAGAATTTCAAGTCTGGTGGCATAAGGTATTCTGCACTTGGCCAATAAAGTATTCTATTCTATTCTATTCTATTCTATTCTATTCTGTTCTGTTCTGTTCTGTTCTGTTCTGTTCTATTCTATTCCATTCCATTCCATTCCATTCTATTCCATTCCATATAAACAATGAATTGTTTTGAATATCACAATAATACCTTAACTACTTGGCTGGGCCATAATATATCTCATCATTTGATGATCTAGCCAGGTCATCCACATACCACTTGTTCTCCAAACAGTGTAGCAAGAATAAATGTGTAAATATCTTGTTAACTCATGGATCATGTCAAGATTGTCTTCCTTCATTAGCTAGTCTACATTACAGGGCTAATGGCTATTTAATGTCTTTGAGAAGACACAATAAGGTTCACATTTGAATGCCCTTTTTGCTTGCCTTTTTATTGCCAGAAGTGAGTGAAATAACAAGGATATCTAGTTTATAATGACATTGTTACATTGAGTCACCATTTTGCATGGAAATGAATTTAGCATACATAATGTAAAGCTCTGTGTTCAAGAGAGAGAAAAGAATGTTGATTGTGAATGATGTCTTTGAATATAAGGATGGTGTTATGTTGTGTGTTGTTATGTTTATAAGACTATGGTTTTAATCTTATGAAGTTCTGTAGTTGGATGGCCTAGAAATTTGATAGATAAGAGATCTATCTATCTATCTATCTATCTATCTATCTATCTATCTATCTATCTATCTATCTCTGGATAGATTGATGATGGATGGATGTAGGGGTGTGATATGACAGGGTTAATTACCAGTTCAGGATTTACAAGCTTCCCTGCATGCTGGGAGCAGCGCCTGTAAATCTTCATCAGCAGTCTGTTTTCAGAGAAGCAGCCCCCTTTTCCTGCTTTTTTTAACTGCAGCTGTGCCTCATTCAGCAGCTGAAGTTGAAAAATCAGGAAATAAAGATCAGGTAAGAGCCCAGGTGGGTGGCTGGGCACATCAGCAGATAGAGAACCGGTTCTATGTCTGCTGCTCTTCAGAGCTACTGGTTCTACAGAGGTGGACAGAACCAGTGGAAACCCACCCCTGTATGAATGATTAGATGGATAAATGGATGGATAGATAGACAGACAGACAGACAGGAAGACAGACAGATCTTTTGACACTGAGTTAGAAGGTTTGGCTCTTCTTGATTAATGACTGTCTTTGGGAATCCTTTTTCTTGACCATCATGTTTTCTGGATTGAGAAAATATTTTCTGCCTAGAGTCACCTGCAACAGTTTTATTAGAAAGAGCCTTAAAAAAAAGTCAGAAGTCTTTTTCTGCTGTTTTAAAAGCAAAAAATAGAAAAACAATATAAAAAAAGAAGTTGAGGTTCCAGAAAGAATGCAGAGGAGAGCAACAAAGATGATGAGGGGACTGGAGGCTAAAAACAATGCTTTCATAAACTGAATATGTCTAGTTTAATGAAAAGAAGAACTAGAGGTGACATGATAGCTCTGTTCCAATACCTACAGAGGAGTCTTCAAACTTGACAACTTTAAGACTTGTGGACTTCAACTCCAGAATTCCTCCTCCAGTCATGTTAGCTCAAGAATTCTGGGAGTTGAAGTCCACAAGTCTTAAACTTGCCAAATTTGAAGACCCTTGACCTAAAGGGTTGCTACAAAGAAGAGGGAATCAGCTATTCTCCAAAATACTAGAAGGGGAAGAAAAGAAACAATGGATGGAAACTAAACTAGGAGAGAAGCAAACTAAAACTGAGGAGAGACTTCCTAATGGTAAGAACAATGATTGCTGAAATTACTGTGTAGCAATTTTGGAAGATTCTTCAGTCTGAAAGATTGTCCATCAATTAATCAGCCTACTACAGCTTCTTATTTGAATACCATTTCAACTTCTCTGGGGCCACAGAAAAAGCGGAGCTGGCTTGTCATCAGAAGAAGTTAAAGCAGAAGTATTGTCAAAGAAGAACCAGTCATGACCTCGCTTTTAGGGGAGATAAATGCATGGCTTCCCTTTAAATGGTCAGAAGTTTTGTGGAATTCACTAGAGAAAGTGACTCTCTGAGTTTCTCTTTGGCATGAAGAAATGTTTACTGCACAGCCTTTCAAAGGCCATCAAAGGCTACAGATTGTTTCTCAATGTTAAAAATAGCATTTAATATTACAGAAACAAACGGCTTCAAGATGAGGATTTTTCAACATCTGCTCTGAACCTAATCCAAGAAGGACAGCAGAAGCTTTGAATCTTCTGGCTCTCTGAAAATGTAACTTCATCCCAAGACAAAACATATTTTCCCCTTATTATTCTAATCAGCTTATCTCTCTTGTGAAACTTTGATTCCCTTATTAAAAAGTGAGGCAACAATAATAGAAGAGAGAAGTTCATCAGATTTGTTCAGATCTTCACACACACACACACACACACACACACACACACACACAAAGCCACATCATTTCTTGGTCTTCTAGATGAAAATTAATGAACTTGAGTTTTCATCAAAATACAAAATGTGACTTTTATTGCAAAACAACAACAACACAGGAATAAAACATGCAACTGTGTGAACTGAATAAATCATTATTTAGGGAAATACAAATGAACTCAAATCCAATTTGAATTTGCAATTCAGTAAATTGAATTGATTCAAATTGTTGTTCATCTAGAAAATCTGACACACTCTTTTCTTTTTTAGATTTTAAAAAAAATCTAAGCCAATTAAAATTAAAGTTTGGATTCGGTTCAATAATAACTTGTTTGCACATATATAAAAAAATCAATTAAATTGCTAGGTTGTTTTTTTCCCCGAAATTTGGAATAAATTTGTCTTGTTACTTAATGGTGTAAAAATGTATCTTCCCATCTACAACTTTACAATTATCTTAAATTTTGCAATAAGATTCTGCCAAGTCAAGTCAATTAACTAGATAAACATCCAGGGAGATAATATAGAATAGATGAAATGAAGAGCATATATAGCTTGGATGGGCATATTCTCACAGATAATTGTGTTTGAACGTTGCTGTGGAGAGAAGTTGCAACCAAACAGAATAACAGAAAAATCAAGAAATTGCTCTCTTATCTCCAGACCTGCCACCCAACCTATCAATTAAAAATAGTCTCTGTCCCATCAGAACCAAATGTTGTACTTATCTTGCTGGGTGTATTATCCCAAAGTCTGGAACTGCTATACAATTAATTGAGTTTGCTGGATCCTGAAATATGTCCATGAGTTTACATTGCTAGAATCTATGTAAGAATCTTCTTGTTTCTTTTCTGAAAACTTGTTTTCGGCCAAGGAATCAACCCTGCATCCCTGTGTTGTACTTATATTTCCTCTTCTAAGAAGCAGTCCACTGGGGGGGGGGGGGGGC
>BHFT01018011.1:0-25893 GCA_004320025.1 Laticauda laticaudata | reverse complement strand
GCTTCCATCCGCTAGGCTTCCGTTCCGCATCCGCTTTCCATCCGCCCTGCATCCTCCCCGCGTCCGTGTTATCCACTACGGTTATGCAAATTTTTGCCCCTTTTGAGAGCGGATAACAAAGGATGGAACATTTTGCTCGTCTGTTGTGTCCGTTTTGCATCTGTTGGGCAGTGTGACAGGGCCTTTAGCAACACAGTTGTTAAATGTATCTGGTTTCCCCATTGTTTTTGCTTGTCTAAAGTTTACAAAAGTTGCTTACGTAACCCTGGGACACTGCAACCATCATAAATGTAAACCAGTTGCTAGTGTCTGAATTTTGATCATATGATCATGGGGGTGCTACAAAGGGCATAAGTATGAAAAATGGTCATGTCACTTTTTTTAGTTCTGTTGTAACTTTGAACAGTCACTAAATGAACTGTTGTAAATTGAGGACTACTTGTAGTTAACCCTTTCTGAAATGCTTACAAAAACAGAATGAAATTGTGAGAATGCAAATTTCAACTGTCTCTAAAATTAGGCATAAAAGATACAAATCAAATTCCCAAAGATGGAGAGAGGCCAGCAGTTTGGGAAATTTGTGTCATATCAATACTAATCAGTAATAATATAATGTGATCAATGAGGTGAATGATGTCAATTGGTTGGGAGAAAAAATAAGTATCAGAAAATGTTTTTCTCATTTATTTCTACCCTGTGTTTTTTCCTTATTCTAGCTAGTCATCCTTTGCTCAGTTTTTAATTTTTCTTAATTTAGTCAAAATGACATTCTATATATTTCCCTTATTTACCTTTCTATAAGAGTGAAATGACTGCCACTAAAATGTTCAGTCATTTTTACACTGCAAGCTTTTAAGAAATTGGGGCATGGTTAACCATGTCACGTGCATGTTAAGCATGTTAACCATGGTTAAGCATGTCACCACAGACAATACTGCTTCTCTTCAAAAAGACCTCGACTATGTATCAGAATGGTTAAACAAATGGCAACTTCAAATCTCAACAAATAAATGCTCTGTCCTACATATAGGCAAAAAAAAAAATCAGAAAATAAAATACTGGCTGAATATTTAAAACTTTGTTAATGATCCAAACTCTATCAAGGATCTTGGAGTACTCATCTCTAATGATCTAAGTGCTGGAACCACATAGCCAAAAAGGTGTCAAGAGTTGTTAACCTCATCTTATGCAGCTTTTTCTCTTGTAATATTACACTATAACTAGAGCATACAAAGCATTTGCTAGACCAATACTTGAATACAGCTCATCAGTCTGGAACCCACATTATGTATTTGATATTAGCACAGTTGAGAAAGTCCAGAAATATTTCACAAGAAGAGTTCTCCACTCCTCTACTCCTCTACTCCTCTACTCGTTGCAAAATATCTTATGCCACCAGACTTGAAATTCTAGACCTAGAAAATCTAAAACTACGGCGCCTTCGGTCCGATCAAAGTGTAGTATATAAAAATCATACACTGCAATGTCCTACCTGTCAATGAATACTTCATCTTCAACATAACAATACAAGAGCAAAACAATAAATACCAACTCAAGGTTAATCGCACCAAACTTGATTGCAGAAAATATGACTTCAGCAACAGAGTGGTCAGTGTCTGGAATACTCTACCTGACTCTGTGATTTTCTTCCCCAAACCCCAAAAACTTTAACCTTAGACTCTACTACTTGACTTCACGCCTTTCCTAAGAGGTCTATAGGGGGCGTGCATAAGCGCACCAATGTGCCTACATCCCCTGTCCTATTGTTTCTTTTATTTTTCTTATATGTATCCATGTATTCATAACTATGTTTTTACTTATACCTATTATCTTGTGAGCAATTAACATGTCTTCATTATTTGATATCACGTATCTCAGATTACTGAGAGCTTGATAATTTGGCTGAAGATTTTCATAAGCAATTTTTCTGAGATAGCATAGTCAGATATAAGTTCTCTCTGCGTTATTTGATCTACCACTGTTTATTTTACATTTAAGTGCCCAATTAACATTGCATGGTTAAGTTAAAGTGAATGGCTAAACTCACCAAAATGTAAAATCTAGAAACTCTTGTGAAGCACTGAACTTTTGAAAGATAGTAAACTATACACCAAAGGCAAATGAAAATTTGATCTAAAATTATCAGTGTCATAACTTCTTGTACTTGAATGTGGAGATAAGACTGGCCTTACCTTTATATTCTTTCAAAAAGTCCTGCAGAGATGGTTTTGTCGGTGAGCCTGAGAATCTTGGAGTGATATAGAGCGCATCAAAGGGTTTTTATGATTTTTGTTGGTGTGTGTGTGTGTGTGTGTTTATGAAGATTTATTGTGTTTTGTATTTGGAGTTTTATTTCTGTAAGCTATCTGAGCTCACCATGAGTGAGTTGGATGACTGTGTAAGTTTTCGAAAGAAAGAAAGAAAGAAAGAAAGAAAGAAAGAAAGAAAGAAAGAAAGAAAGAAAGAAAGAAAGTTTGTTACTCAGTATACAAGTGTATAAGACTAGAAGGGATAGCTTCAGATATTCAGGGAGGAAAAACCCACTCAGAAAGCATGAGTATTTCTCCCCCATCATTCTGATGTGCACCAAGCCCATTTATTTTAGCATATGAACTATCCTGCTCACCTTGATGTTATTTGAAAATTGGACAAACATTCCTCCATTTTTTCTTCATCCTCGCCATGAATAAATAAATAAGCCAGTCAATCACTGAATTTTGATACTTTTTCCAATTTAGTGGCATACCATTGAGGAAGCTTGTTTGAGAATATTTTGGAAGGTCTGTTTTGAAGCCATCCAGATCACACTTATACATCAAATCTAACATCTAGGCTAGAAACTTCTGTACAAATCACCTTTAAATGTGAAAGGAACATTATTTGTTTCAATCACAGACTCTCATTTTGAAATAGCATGAGTCCAATATAAGGTTTTGAAGAAGAGGTGAGATTGACTTTCAGCTAATTGGTCAGTGTCCTATTTCTGATCTTCATGTATTCAAATGCCTCTGAGATGGGTCTATTATTCAAGTGGAATGGAATGGAATAGAATAGAAATAATGAAAAATAATATATCAAAATTTGTAAAGGTAGAGAAGCAATTTTCTTTTCTACATGTCATTCCCATGTTCTATAGACCTCTTTCTATCTTTCTGTCTCTTGCTTTGTATTCAGGATTATATTAATTTTTAAGGAACTTCCAAAAATTTAGGGAAGCCCAAAATGTATCAAACATATCTGGCTCATTGTTGTCAATGATTTTGGGGAGCTTAGGTATTGCAGAAAGAATCACTTACATAATTATTGAAGCCAATAGCACCTCATAATTTTAGCTTCTTTATCAGATGCTGGAAATTTTGCCATTCTGAACTAAGTGGACTGCAAAATGCCTAATGTAATTAATAACTTAAAATGCATATAATATATCACACTGCCTATTATTGCAAGAGGGATATTATAATCCCTCTTGATAATGTGAGTATATATAATATATATATGAGTATATATATATGAGTATATATAATGTGAATATATATTGAATAGCTGTGGCTATTAAAATAATTCAGAGCAAGTTTTCATTGTCAAATGTAGTAATGATGATGTTTTTAAAATCAGTTCTGATTTTTAAATTTTAAAATCAACAGCATCTGCTGACTTTGTCTTGGTTTAGAAGTGCCACAACCAGTGGTAGGGTTCAAATTTTTTTACTACCGGTTCTGTGAGTGTGGCTTGGTGGGCGTGGCAGGGGAAGGATACTGTAATATCTCCAGTCAGAGGTGGTATTTGCCTGTTCTCCAAAGTACTCAAAATTTCCACTACCAGTTCTTTAGAACTGGTCAGAACCTGCTGAATACCACCCTGAGTCCAATTCATACTGGATGGCAGATGACCTAAGAATTCCAGGGTTAGACCTGTTTGGGAAACTGAAAATATCCCAGAAGAAGAAAATGATAAAACACCTCCGTACACCTTGGTAGGAAAATGGCAATGAAGACTCAGGCATCGGATGTAACTTGAAACAGACTTCTTTTACTCTGCTTGAAAGTCAAAGTTGGTAATCTGAATTATAGAACTTAGATAGGAGGGTGTTTCAGAGTGATTTCAATTTATAGTTTCACCTTTTCTAGATTTGTCATTTGTGTGTGTGAAAAATATCCTCACTAAATACATGGCAACATCATAACTAAGTCAGTTTTACCATTTCTAGAAGTTATGGAGTTCATAAGAACATCATTTACTATATCATCCATGGCAAGTCTGAATTCTATTCTTACACTTAATGCTGTGCTATGAAATTATTACTTTGGGGAGTTTCTTGGGAGTGCTAATTCTTGCATAAAAGCAGAATTCTATCAATTTTATGTCCATTTCTCTGATTGTTTTTGAGTGTATTGCATAGGGAGAGTTTTATAATGCATAAGAAAAAATAAACTGGTTCAGTGTAAATGCACAATATGCATTTGAACATAATAACAATAATGAGCATGAATACTTGGAGTATTACTCAAAATTGGTTCATGCGAAATACTCAAAGAAATGGAGCCAAAGGCAGATTATTTTATAAGGATTTCTCATTGATAAACATCTTGCAAGATAATCTGTTATTATTAAAAAATTAGTATGGTTGTTTATGACAATGAAATATAATTTTTGTTTTTTTCTAAAAGCGAAATTGACTGTTGATGAATAGTTCTGATCTTTTTTGTGTCATTGTTGAAACTGGATAATGATAAATGACGTACTTGCACTGATGCTAAAAAACTGACTCTATTGGACACACAAAGAATGAAAGCTGATCATTTAAGAAACAACAAATTACAATATAATACATGATAGTAATTTATAATGCATTGTGATCAGAGCTCAAAAAGGCAAAAATGGAATGTAATTTGAGACCATTGGAAGCTGTGTGTATGGTTCGGGCCTGAACCACTGAAAGGAAAGTGCAATCTATGATTTGCAATGGACCACATATGATTATGAAAATAGGCTTAAACTGATCTGACTGATAAAAGAAGCTTCTGTTTGCGAAATACCAAAATAACATTCTTTCCCTAATCCTTCGTGACTGATTCACTTCAAGGAAGAAAGTTGTTTTCTTCAGATTTTCAATATTTCCTGGAGGTTTAGCATTAATACCTTCTGGATATTTTGTGATACCTCCAGCAACAATAGATAAAGGAGGGAAACATAACAAAATACTCTTGATTTAAAAGCTGGCACATCCTGAGGCCAGGATTGAACTCTCCTTTATCCCAAGTTTGCTCTAAACTTGTCACCATGTAACTGAAAGAGTGACATCTGTTCCTGTAGGCAAGATGCCTGTAATGGTGCCATCTTCAGCTTAGATTAGTTCCAATTTGTCATTTTCACCTTGCAGAGGTGAGAGACCCCCAGATGGCATGGAAGGTAATATGCTTCTTAATAGTGGCAGATCTTGTCTGAAGTGCCCTTGAAATTCTGTGACAAGGCAGTAGCCAAAAAGAAAAAAAAAGAAGAAGCCTCTATTCCTTCTGAAAGCTTTTACAGTCAGGATCAACAGTTAGCAGTTCCTGTTCTGTTCCACACTCTTTCATTATTGCTTTCACTTATTTGCTGTGACAGAGAGACACGCTGGGGAAGTAAAATATATATGTTAATTATAGCACATAGGCTTGTCACATCTCAGGCCTGAAATTTCTTAAGAATGTTTGCTAGCAGGCAAACTTCTGTTTCTGTATATCTCAGTATCTTAACATAGCATTCAAAACTAAGTGAGGCTGAGGGAAAAAAGTGCTCAGCAGTTGATTTCTGACTGCTGAAAAGAGGAGCCTAACTTTTCTAAGAATCTTTTTCATCCACTTAATTATAGATAGCAGTTGTCCAATGACTATATTAGAATGGAATAAATGGGAAGGAAGTCTCTGAGGTGGAAGCCAATTAGATGCAGAAAAATAGTAGAGAGGATGAAGGCAAGAAAATGGAGCAAAAGGCATTTGATTTTGTATGGATTTCCCAGAAGTCACAGAGTTGGAAGAGGTCATTTAGACAATTAAGTTACTCTAGTTGCTCGGCAAAGGAATTCAAATCAAAGCAACCCCCGACAGGTGTTTTTCTTGAAGGTAAAAAAGGGAAGTCTGCCATCTCTCGAGGTAATGTGTGACTCTGTCGAAGTGCTCTGCTAAACTATTTTTATAACATCAACTGGAATTTGCTTTCCTGTTATTTAAGTCTGTAATTCCATATCCAGCATTCAGAGAGAGGTAATGCATTGATCATAGCTTTCTTCTCTTGGACAAATCTTTAGGGCTTTGAAGAAAGCTATGATATTCTTTCTCAGGACTTACTGGAGAAGCCTTTTTTCCTGGAACTGGTGTGAGGTGGATTCCCTGAGTGCTGAAATAATGTCATGGGGAGAGATTTATAAATGAGTCATACATTTATATGTCCTCATTGTACATGGGAATGGAAATTTCCTTTCCAAGGAAACTAGGCAGGGGTAAATACAAAACTACCTGGAGATGGGGGTGGGGAAGTGGCTTATTCTTTGTACACCTCATTTCTTTTGCTAAAGTAAGGGGGGGGGCGTTTGTTTATTTATTTCTTGCCATTATTATTTTTACACATAAGTCAAGGTGGAGAACATATCAAACACATCTTTCTCCTCTTATTTTCCCCACAACAACAATCCTGTGAGGTGAGTTGGGCTGAGAGAGAAAGTGACTAGCCCAAGGTCACCAGCTGGCTTTCATGGCTAAGGCAGGCCTTGAATTCATGATTTCTTGCTTTCTAGTTTGGAGACTTAACCACAATTGCTTCGGAATTCCCTCCATTAGAAAAATGAAAACACATTTTAACTTCTCTGTTCCTAACTAAACCTGGCTGATGCTACTGTATGTGCAGATATGCTTGCAAACAAGTGAAAAGAAGGAATTTTTAACCCAGTTATCTGATCATTTTGCATCTTAGTTTTGTCTTTTGTAGCATTAGCCATCCTGCCTAATTTTTACAACATTCCAGTCATCCAATTTGAAATCAGTTTTGTTTTAAGCTCGGTCTATTTTATTATTATTACTTTTTCCTTGGTAGAAAAAGCCATTTTTCTCAGGACAGTAAGCATGGAAAAATAGTATCAGCCTAGTCTGGGAAATAAGCTAAAAATAAATATGTAAAACCTTGGTGCACATGTCAATAGGGTATGTTGCTCAGAGATTTTGTTCCTCTAAAGGCTGCTTCACAAAGGGAGAATAATAATGCTCTCTTGTATCCAACCTGAAACCTTCAGCAAAAAGAAGAAAACAGAAACAGCCCAGCTAAAAGTGAATTTGCTATTGGGGAGTAATCCTACTATACAGAGATAACTGAAATAATAAATAATAATTCAGAATCCTCTTGTTTGTATGTGGAACTAATACAATCCTTAGGTGAGGAATCTGCAAGAGGTAAAACCTTTTGTGGAGCCTTGAGTCTTTCCTTTCCTTCTGAGTCACCATTCCCCTTTTATATCTTCTTTACATGCTCTTGGGAGAATGTGCTTTTCCTTCTTTACATTTTGGTGGAGACAGTGAATACTGATGAGCAAATGCCCTGCTAGGAGGTTGCTCCAGGCAGTCATTTGCTAGACTTATTCTTAGGAAGTACTCAATGTGCCCAATTAGAGAATTAGATGGAGAACCAATGTTAATGAATTCAACTTTATACTATAGAAGAGAAGTGCCTGTGTTTAACTCTGTTATATGGAATTGCATCCAATTTTATTTTTTTGCTTTTGTTGAAATCTAGGGGCTGTGATTTTGGAGAGGTAGTTTGGTTTTATTTCTGTGTTCAAATGGAATTGCACAGGAAATTTGACAGTGCCAATAGCAAAACAAAAAAGTTGTAACTAGACATTTGAAAGTGCATTATAGGCATAGATATTCTTTTCTTTCCTGCTACTAGACCCTTGACTTTATAATTCATATGTCAGTTGCTGCATTGACTTTAAAACTAATCAGTGATAGCTGTAAACCAAGTCCCTATTTTTCTCTTTCTCTTTTTCTGTACATCAAAACACCATCATTTCCCTTTTAGTAAATAGTTTAATGTAAAGCCCCTGTCACACTGCACCAATGGATGCAAAGAGGATGTAAAACGGACAGAAAAGCTTGCCATCCGTTGGTTAAGGTGATGTACTCACTGCCTCCGTTTTGCTTCCTCTCTATCCGTCCATCATCCGTTTATTGACGTTTCATCCGCTCAAGAAGTTTTGAGCTGCCCAAAAACTTTTGCACGGAAAATGTATCCAATTCGTCCGTTCTGCATCCGCTACGCATCCGTTCTGCATCCGTTATGTATCCGCTATATCCGCTAGGCATCCGCTGCGCATCCGCACAACTCGCATCTGCTCGGACGCAGGGAGGAAGCGGAACGGACGCAGAAACAGATGCAGAATGGATGCCTAGCAGATGCCGCATGGAAACACAAGCCGTTTAAAACGGAAAAAATATTCGCAGAGGGGACCTATCTCGGATATTAAGGATGTCTAAAGGATGCCTAGAGGATGCCTAGAGGATGCTAGAGGTAATGCAAAGGGACACCTATTCTGCCTATAAAAAGGTGGAGCAAACACATCTGGATCTCACTTTCAGAACAGCAGCCCTGCGGTGCGGACCTCTGCAGCCTTCATCTGCCTCTTCCTCTTCCCACAGCATCCAGTCATATCCACCGTGGATCATAACACAGTCCTTTTGGCAGCCACATCCTTCTGCAACAGTGCGAAGCCATCTATAGGCCTCTGTGAATTCTACTACAGGAAAGAAAAAGGGCCGGCCAAGAAGCATCTGGGTACAAAGATGGTTCAACAGAAGAGCAGAGGACGGACTGTACAAACAAGCTGATGGTGGAGCTCAGGAGCGAAGACCACTCGGGCATTCCAGAACTTCATGAGGATGCCTCCAGCCATGTTTGACGAACTTGTGCAGCACCTGACACCCAGGTTGACCAAGACAACACCAACTTCCGGCCCAGTCTTGGAACCTGGGCTCAAGGTGGCACTCACTCTGCACCACCTGGCCTCAGGGACCACCTACAGGAGCATGCAGTACGTGGAGGGGTGCACCCAACACCATCAGCATTGTGGTCAAAGAAGTGGTGCAGGCCACATCGAAAGAATACAAGGAGGAGCTCCTCCAGTGCCCCTCCACTGACGAAGGATGGAAGAAAGTTGCAGAGCAGTGGTATCAGAGGTGGAACTTCCCACAACCGTTGGAGCCCATCGATGGCAAGCACGTAGCCTGCAAAGCACCACCCGTAAGCGGGCTCCACTTATTCAACTACAAGGGCTTCTTCAGCATCATCCCCTTCGCCATGGTCGATGCTGACTACAAGTTCATGTACATTGATGCTTCAGGCAGTGACTCATGTTCAGATGCCCAGGATATACAATGCCAGTCACCTCAAGGAGGAGCTGGAACGCAACTCATCATGGGCCTTCCCAGATCCAGAACCCTTTGCCCAACGACACACAAGATGTGCCCTACTTCATCGTGGGGAATGATGCCTTCTCCCTCAGAACCTACCTCATGAAGCCCTACACCTCCAAATACCCTCACCCGTGAAGAGAGGATCTTCAACTACAGGCTGTCCAGGACAAGGAGGGTGGTGGAGAACGTCTTTGGCATCCTGGCCAAACAGGTTCCAGGTCTTCTCACCACCTGCAGCATCACCCACAGACCCGTGGAGGAGGATCATGGAAGCTTGCTGCATCCTGCACAATCTCATGCGCACCCGCTACCCAGTCTTGGCAGAACCAGGCTCGTGGATCTCCAAAGGAATGGGGACATGAGCCTGGTGAATGGAGGCCAGGGTGAAACCTGATAGACACTGAGGATGTGCAAGGCCCCAACAGAGCCTCACGTGAAGGGAAGAAGCAGCGCAACCTCCTGAAACACTGGTGCAACTCCCCAGCTGGAGCGGTGGAGTGCAAAGACAGATGATAGATGCTTAATGTATGCTTCCTTCAGCCTGTCTCATCACACTGATGAGATTGGGCCATGTATGTTGAGTGGCCCTACAATTAACAAGGGCATTTAATAAAGAGTTGATTAATATTGTTATTGATAATAAAGGGCCATAGGTGTGGCACCTGGGAGGGTGGACCATACAGTCCCACTATGCTTGCTCTATCTATCCCACAGCTATTACCCATCCCAAAGGTAGACCTGCCATCCCAAAGGTTAGACCTGCCCATCCAACAGGTGTCCCTGCCCATCCCACAGCTATCTTAACCCATCCCACAAGCATGCAAAGGCTTAAACCATTTCTAAAAGTTTCCACAATACTTTATTAAAAAAAAGAAATGAAGCAAGTGTGTGAATCAAAAAATAGACTTTCCTAGCAAAAAGCCTACAAGACAAAAATGAGTCTCTGGTGCTCCTCTTGGTCGCTCAGTTCCTCAGGGGTGAAGGGTGCAGGTGCTGTGGAGGTGGCTGGTTGCTGGAGTGCTTGTCATCAGCTCCTCCAGAAGCAGAAGCAGCAGAAGCCCCAGTCCCAGAAAAGAGCGAGCCGTGCTGCATAAGCCCCAGCAGAACCAAAGTGAGGGCCAGGGGGCGGGATGGTAGCCCTGTCCCTCTTGCAAGGGCTGGCAGCAGATGGCTGAGGCTTGCTGTGCTTCAGCATGGTTTGTGAGGTTGCTGGCTGGCAAGGGAGGCTGGCAGGAACAAGGCTGGCAGGAAGGCTGGCAGGGAGGCAGGCACCAAGGCTTGCAGGCAGGCAGGCAGGCAGGCTGGCAGGCAGGCAGGCACCAAGCTGGCAGGAAGGCTGGCAGGGAGGCAGGCACCAAGGCTTGCAGGAAGGCTGGCAGGCAGGCAGACAGCAAGGCTGCAGAGAGGCTGGCAGCAAGGCTGGCAGGCAGGCAGACAGCAAAGCTGGCAGGGAGGCTGGCAGGGAGGCTGGCAGCAAGGCTGGCAGGGAGGCTGGCAGGGAGGCTGGCAGCAAGGCTTGCAGGAAGACATTGCAGGCAGACATGCAGGCAGGACAGGCAAGGCAGTCGATGTGTCTGGAAAGCAGGTCTTTCCTCTGAATGGTGACCTGCTTCCGAGCTGCTTCCATTAATATCCGCGGGACTGACGCACTGCAATCCTCCCCGCATGCCGCAATTAACGCTGTTCATCCGCCAGGGCTTCCGCTGTATCCGTTCCGCGTCGCTTTGCTGAGGTCCCCCGGAAGCCTAGCGGATGTGCCATCCGCTCCATCCGCTCATCGTCTACTTCTATCCGCTGGGCTTCCGTTCCACATCCACTTTCCATCCGCCCTGCGTCCTTCCCCCGTCCGTGTTATCCGCTCTGGTTATGCAAATTTTTGCCCCTTTTGAGAGCGGATAACAAAGAATGGAACATTTTGCTCGTCCGTTGTGTCCGTTTTGCATCCGTTGGGCAGTGTGACAGGGCCTTTATGGTTAGCCCTTGGATGTAAGATGAAAACATGAGGAGCAGGACATTCACTATTTGGGCAACAAAAATCATGAATTTTCTAATCATGGTCTATGCTCAAAAAGCCAGGGACAACATGCATTGAAGGGTTGCCAATCTTCAGAGAGCTCTATAGACTTACAAACATAAGCATCCCAGTTCTTAAAGCATCTTGGTATCTCCAAACAATCAAAACAAACCAGTCCATACTGAACTTTCAAATGGATTGAGAAGAGTTGGAGAGAAGGAAAAAACATGATATCTAGAGCTATCCATCATCAACTTGCAAACTTGATGTTTGTCTTTCCATTTTCCCCTTACCTTAAAGAAACAACAACTATATCTTGAACATTGATTTAGAAAGCTTTAGACATTTAAAGTGCAATCCTGTGTAAATGGACTCAGAAATCAGTTGCACTTCTATTGCTAAGCATTGCTGTCATACAATGTGATGTCACATGACCCTCTTGCTTAATGACAGTAATCTCTGCGGTTCTTGTTGCTGTGATTAAGCAAGGATTACAGGTTGTTAAGTGAGGACCTCCTTGCAACTTCCTCCCCACTTCCAACAACCAAAGTCTGTGAGGAAGTTGATAGTAAGTTGCAAATCCCAGGTGGCTTATAAACAGACTATCAGGCAGATAAATGTGGCTGTCAGATGAAGGAGAATGTGTTAGTGGCTGGGAAGGTACAGGATGAGTGCAGTGGAGCTGAAGGACAGTGCAATATAGTGCACAGACAGCCAATGTGAAATCATTTAGATGAGGGAATAGAAGGCTGAACTTATCAAATTTGCAGACACTAAACTAGAAGGATAGCCAACACACCAGAAGATACAGATGGATCTTAACAGTGTTGAACACTGGTCTGTATCTAACAAAATGAAATTCAATGTTGAGAAAAGTAAGGTTCTACTCTTAGGCAAGAAATATGAAATGTACAAGTACAGATGAGGTGAAAACAATCTATAAGAGGGAACTTGGAGCCCTAGTGGACAGGCACTTAAATATGAAACCAGCAGTGTGCGGCAGCAGCCGGAAAAGGCAACGCAATCCTAGGCTGCATGAACAGAGGGCAGAATCAAGATCATGTGAAGTTTTAGGATCACTTTATAAAGCCTTAGTAGGACCGCACTTAAGATACCACATTTAGTTTTGGTCACTTTATTATAAAAAAGATGTTGATACCCTGGAAAGAGTATAGAGTACAAAAAAGAGCAAAAGAGGTCTGGAAGCCAACACATATGAATAATGTTGCAGGAATTGGGTATGTGAAAAGGACTTGGGGTGATATGATAGCAGTGTTCCAATATTTGAAGGCCTGCCACAAAGAAGAGGGGTCAACCTATTTTCAAAAGCAGCAGAATTCAAGACAAGAAACAATGGATGGAAACTAATCAAGGAGAGAAACAACCTAGAGCTAGGGAAAAATTTCCTAACAGTGAGAACAGTTAACCAGTGGAATGGCTTTGCCTTCAAAAATTGTGTGTGCTCCATCACTGGAGGTTTTTAAGAAGGGACTGGACAGCCACTTCTCTGGAATGGTATTGGGTCTTCTACTTGAACAGAGGGTTGGACTAGAAGACCTCCAAGGTCCTTTCCAACTCTGTTAGCCAGATGGGGAAGGATACATAAGAATGTAGGAATTCCCAGAGCCACAGACAGCAAAAAGACCCAGAGCTGTGACCTCTCTGAACATGACTGGAATGGAGACCCCAAGGAGAGAAGACAGGTGAAGAAGCCATAGGCCAGCTGTGGAGAGGGCAGAGGAGAGGCTCGTTCAGTTTTTTGTTGTGCAACTGGGGAGCACTGAAATGGTCTTAAGTTCAAGGACCAGTTCCAAATTTATTTTCTCAATGTCATCATAACTTCAAACCATCACTGAATGAATGGATGTTAAGTGAGAACTAGCTGTAATCCAATTACAGATAGATACAGCTCCCATCTGTATGCACTATGTCATCATTGTCATCATCATCATCATTTTTAATGACCCCATAATCCCTTGCGGGGTGGAGTCTGGGAAACTGAATGGAGCTAGCAGAATATTTAATGGCCGGACGCCCTTTCTGTCGCCAATGCAGAGTTTTATTCAGCAGATACATTCTCATTCTGCTCAGAGAGAGAAATATATGCCTCTTCCTAGGATCGAACTCACAGCCTGCTGATTGTGAGGCAAGAGCTCCACCTCTAGGCTACTGCACCACTCATCTGTATGCACTATGTGCAAATAATATCAGACTTAGTATTCTATTTTATTGTACTGAATTTAATTTCTTCCTTGTTCTTCGAATCTCAAGGTTGCTTGCTGGGGATCTCATTTTATTCTCACAAGATTCACCTACAAGTTTGATTAGGCTGTAAGAGAGTGACTGGGCCAAAATCATCTAATAAGCTTTCATTGCTGAGGACAGGCTTCTGTTTCTGAGAATGGACACTCAGCTCTGTCGCAAGCTTTTTTCTCTGTTTAATCCATATTTTATCTTCATTTCATATACCAGCAATCATTTATATAAAGACAGAAAAAGAAAATATTCAAGTGGCAGAACAAAGCTCTTGATGGGCCTTTTTTTTTCCTTATTAGGCATCTGTCAGTATGTATACTATCATTATTATTTATGTAGCACCTTCGAGTGTATAAAACTAAATAATCACAAGACTATGAATAAATGCATTTATATTTTCTGAGCATAAAAATGTATAATTACCAAGTATAGCCACAGTATAACTGCTATTTAATGTCAATTTCTTTTTGTTACCATAGAAATGAGTCTGGAATAGCTACCTATAATTTCTCATTCCGATACCTTGCTCGTTTATTGCTGAATTTCCATAGTAATTCCATATTAGTCATCAGAAAATAATCATTTGTCCTAAAGGTATCTTGATACTCTGAAATTTCACTTCAGGTTTTCCTCCCTCCCCCCAAAATTGACCAGTGTACACATGGGCCAATCTGGTGGATGAAGATGAAGGTGAATGAAAATAAGTTATTTGAAGAAAAGGCAACACAGATAAAGAGAGTCATACAATGGGTACAGTATTATATTTTGACATGGGAAGCACCAGATAAACACCCAGTTGAGCTGTGGGAAGTCTTATTAAGCTGCCTGTCTCTCAGCCATAAAATTGACAAGCTGTTCTTTTCAGTCCTTTCTATGGCAGTAGAAAAGATCTGCTGGTGTTCAATAAGTTTGTTCTGAATCATTCCTGTTTTGTTTGAAAACACACGAGGTAGACCGGGTTCCAACAACAAAGGTTTTATTCAACAGTAGTCAGAATGCTGCAGCCGCAGCCAGCCTTTTATACAGGCTGGCCTGCTTGCTTTCAGCCTATGGCATTCTTTTTTAAAATTGCCCGCCTTTCAGCAGCTCTTAACCAATCCACTTCTTATTTATCTGGACCAATCAGAACAGTAGCCTAGGATTCAACCACTTGCATATAGAACAATTCCCACTTACGTTTTGCAGCAGTTGAGTATTTTGTGATGTGGGAAAAAGCAAACTAAATGTTAAATTTCCCTTCTAGTCTTTGACTTACAACTGTTTGTTTAGCGACTGTTCAAAGTTACAACAGCACCGAAAAATGTGATTTATGACTATTTTTCACAGTTACAACCGTTACAGCATCCTTTGATCATGTGATCAAAATTCAGATGCTTGGCAACTGGTTCATATTTATGACCATTGCTTTGTCCAAAGGTCATGTGACCGCCTTTTGCGACACTCCAACAAACAAATTCAATGGGGAAGCCAGATTCACTCAGTAACTGTGTAACTAACTTATCAACTGTAGTGGTTCACTTAGCAACTGTGGCAAGAAAGGTCATAAAATGGGGCAAAATCAATTAACAAATGTCTTACTTAACAACAGAAATGTTGGTCCCAATTGTGGTTGTAAATCGAGGATTATCTGTAATTTGGACTGAAAATACAGGCTATCCTTGACTAACAAAGTCTATTTAGTGACCGTTCAAAGTTACAATGGCACTTGACAACTGATTTATATTTATGACCATTGCTGTGTCCTCAAGTCATGTGATCTCTTTTTGTGACCTTCTGACAAGCAAAGTCAATGGGGGAGCCAGATTTGCTTTGGGTTACTAAATTAAGAACTGCAATGATTCACTAAACAGGTGTGGTGAGAAAAGTTGGAAAATGAAGCACAACTCACTTAACAAATTTCTCACTTAACCACAGAAATTTTGGGCTCAATTGTGGTTGCAAATTGAGGATGTACAGAGAACAGGTCTCTTTGGGCTTAGATTACTAATATTATTAATATTTACTGATATTTATTGGAAAAAAATTAAGGTGCAATACAACAATTCTCATGAGTAGTCTATTTTCAAATAGACTACTTTGCTTATTTGCTTTCTCATTTAAAGAGTCTTTTAGGAAAGGGGACAGTCAGGGGTGGGATTCAAATTTTTTAACAACCGGTGCTGTGCATGTGGCTTAGTTGGTGGGCGTGGCTTGGTGGTCATGTTATTGCTGGGCGTGGCCAACTCAATATCACTCACATCGAGGCACACATCTCCTTACCTGGCCTCTCATGACTATGGGGATGCTGCAACAGTTGTCAGTGTGAAAAATGGTCATAAATTACTTTTTTCAGTGCCATTGTAACTTTGAATGGTCACTCCACACAAGCAAAATATCAGCAAAGGAGGGGAAAAAAAACTCCAGAGACATTCCTGAGACAGGAAGTCTAGTCCTGCCAAGAATGTAATTAGGGTTAACAGAGAGGCAGTTTCTGTAAGCAACACCAGAATGTTTCCTTCCTGCCTTCCTTACAGGATTAGAAATTTCTTCTGACAACCGGTTCTCCAAACTGCTTAGAATGTTAACAACTGGTTCTAGCGAATAGGTATGAACTGGTAGAATCCCCCCCTGGGGTCAGTCTACATCTAAAATGGTATAGGGTTTCCTGCTAGACCAATGAGTTGGACTGGAAGACCTCCAAAATCACTTCCAACTATTATTCTGTTACAAAAACTAACAAGACAATATAATACTTTTTGGAAGCTATGGCAGAGTATTTGCCTTTTTCATGAAATGGTAGGGTTAACAGGGGACTTAGGTAGTTTCTTTATAACTATAAGAAATTATCTGACACATTGAAGAAATTATCTGACACACTTAGAAAAACTAAGGCACCCTTATTTATTCAATTTTGGTCTATGTCATCATGTGGAAAATCATACCTAGAATCAGCATATTTTCTTTTAATTGATCCCTCCAAAAATTACGACTAAACTGAGAAATATTAACCAGAGTTTTTTATTCAACTCTACTCCCAGGTTAACTAGATTTTGGTTGAAAATTATTATAATTCCAAATAATCTATGTGTGCAGAAATAATTTTTACTTAGATGTTGTGTCTGCTTCAGAGGTGGTATTCAGCAGGTTCTGACCAGTTCTGGAGAACCGGTAGTGGAAATTTTGAGTAGTTCGGAGAACTGGCNAGGTGGTATTCAGCAGGTTCTGACCAGTTCTGGAGAACCGGTAGTGGAAATTTTGAGTAGTTCGGAGAACTGGCAAACACCACCTCTGACTGGAGATTTTACGGTATCTTTCCACTGCCATGTCCACCAAGCCACGCCCACAGAACCGGTTGTGAAAAAAATTGAATCCCACCACTGGTCTGCTTTCCCCAGGGATTTTACCATGTTAAAGATAGTTTTAAGCCGTTTTAAGCCATTGATTTTTAAAAAATCATTATAAAATATTTATCATTAACAAATACAACTTGCAAAAGGATTCCAACAGCCTAACGTGAAAAATGCTTTTTACACTGATGTGATAACTGCTCATTTAAACCACATTACAGCTCCTGAGTATTTTTCAGTTGCTATTGATGTGACAAATTCTTTTACACAGAGCACTCTACCAATCAATAGTGTTTGTGTGTGTGTGTGTGAGAGAGAGAGAGAGAAAGTGCGTGTGTATGTGTGTCCACACTAGCCACAAAACCTTATGTTTTAGGATATCAACTGTTTCTGAACCTCTTTATCAGGGTTAAATAATGCTTTGAGTATTAAATAATGCTTTGCTTTTAGTAGAAAAATAACTAATTCAGTCTTGTTTGTAATAAAGGCAGGGCAATCTTTGGGTAGTGGTAAGCTGTGTAGGAATCATGTGGTAGCTAGTTTTAGTGTGATTGCTTCATCCTTCATCATGTAAT
Organism: Laticauda laticaudata; assembly: GCA_004320025.1. Lineage (NCBI taxonomy): Eukaryota > Metazoa > Chordata > Lepidosauria > Squamata > Elapidae > Laticauda > Laticauda laticaudata. The sequence goes on along the minus strand of BHFT01018011.1, from coordinate 8,282 downwards.
AACATTGATCTGAAAATACTAAGTAGCCTGTTATTCGTGTCTTGAGCAGACTGTGAAAGGAATCATAATGTAAAATAACTGAATTCATACTTCTTGGTTAATATCTGCCATTATTTCCCTAGGAATGAAGCATAGTACACTTAAAAAGATAAATTTATCTATTTTCCATTTAAGTAGTTTTGTTCCTGATTACTGCTTGGGAAGACCTTTAGTCAAATTCTAATCAAGAAATGGTTTGATGAATAACAGTCTTTGCATTTTCAAAACTCAGGGGGAGGGCAAGGAAGATGCATTTTCTTGTTGCTGAACACTAGTTCAAACCTGGCACCAATTATATCTAACAAATGCATTCAATCTTCTAAGGAGGTACAAAAAAAATCTGTCAACTTGAATGTTGTACTTCATTTGGGGTGGTGTTTTGAAGGCTACATCCATAAAGTAGGCAGGATTAGGACCCGTTATGGGAACAGGGGTTAAGAGTTTCCAAAAGATGAAATGTGAAATGAACACTTGCAAAGCTTAAAAACTCATTTCACCCTTTAAACCCCCTTAAATTCCCCTGCATGCAAAAGTATCAAATTGTTGTCCTTTTTACCACCGTTCTGGGTGAGTTCTGGAGCTACAAACAGGAAGTTTCATACTGCCAGTCCAGGTGTCTTTTGTCACCATATTCAAATTGATGGAAAACTGCAAATGTTATACCCATAACATAATGATTGCTTTATGAAACATTTATTCAATTTGAATACTGTACGTTTTTAGATTCCCTTCTTGGCTTTCATTGATCTTTCCAACAGTTGCTTTCAACCTTTGAAATGCCTTTCAGAATGTTTTTGCATTCTGATTAAGGTATTGGTGAGATTTAATAATCTATTTTTATAATGCAGTCTCTTTAAAGAGATAATTTGCCATTTTGCTAGATTTGCTGCCAAATGCAATAATAACACTATTTTAGTTGAAGCATTGAAAGCTGTCACACAAAAACCTGAGGTTTCAAACAGCCTTGTTTGCATTTTGGAATTCATTTATCCATATTTTCAATGCTTTTGATTTCCACTTGACTGTATTTTTGCATTTTTAATTCCACTGCTGTTCAGTTCCTCAAAACAGTTGTAGTCTTGCTCCAACAGAGATGAGAAATTCCACTTACACATAAAATTATGAGTACTCTCTAAGTGATTGGAAATAGAAGAAGAAACTTAATTTATTAAAGTCATCTTTATACAATACAGGAAGTAGAAACAGTTCATTCACATTCAGGAGAAGCAGGAATGAGTGTACTACCATAGTTCCCCTTGTACTTTTTTGCATTGGTAGAGGGTGGACACTAATTATGGAGGCTACTCATAAGATTGAATCAGTGGTGGGATTCAAATTTTTTTACTACCGGTTCTATGGGCATGGCTTGGTGGGTGTGGCAGGGGAAAGATACTGTAAAATCTCCAGTCAGAGGTGGTATTTGCCGGTTCTCTGAACTATTCAAAACTTCCTCTACTGTTTCTCCAGAACTGGTCAGAACCTGCTGAATACTGAATTCTGGATTGAATAAAGATGGACCTCATTTCTGTGCACATTGATTTTTTTTCTCCCACCTAGACCACCATCTGAACAGTCCATGCCACCATAAACTGAGGAAACCCAATCTTAGAGCTAACAATTGAAACAGAAGAGAATACAGCACCAGAAGAGTATTACACTCTTCTGTTTGCAACAGAATTTGTTTGCAACAGACTTGAGATTCGAGGTTTAGACAACCTTGAACTACGCCAGCTAAGATTGGGCATGGTACATAAAAACATGTTGCAATGTCTTGCCAGTTAATGAATATTTCAGCTTTCACCACAACACAAGAGCACACAACAGATATAAACTTAATGTAAACCACTCCAAACTTGATTGCAGGAAGTACGATTTCAGCAACAGAGTGGTCAGTGTCTGGAACTCACTATCTAATTCTGTTGTCACATGCTCGAAAGCCCACTCCTTTACCCGCAAACTAGCCTCTATTGACCTCACCCCATCCCTAAGAGGTCTGTATGGGGCGTGCATAGGCACACAATCATGCCTACCATCCCAGTCCTATTGTCCCCAATTATTAGTTCCTATTTCTTGTATTTAAACTTATATTTATTCTTATTTCTATCATATTGTACGCGTTTGACAAAATAAATAATAATAAATAAATAAAATAAGAACATATGTAGTTCAGAGCTGAACTGTGGAGTCCTTGGTGGTCTCTGAGTTAGTTGTTTGCATGGAGATATTTCATTACCCAACTAGATAACATCAGTGCTAATGAGTGTGCTGTTTGCTCCTTGTTTATATACAGCATTTTCTCTTGCCAGTTGATGGGAGTTTGGTTTTCTTCATGGTAGTTCCTTGACTAGGGCAATGTTTTCTACTTCATTGTTTGTCTGGTATTGATTCCCTGCTTATCTGGGTATTGGTAACTGGAGAGGATGTGTTCTGGCCTTAGTTTTTTAATTGTTTCTTTTTAATTATTTTTATGATCCTCTAGTCCCTATTTGGGTAGAGTCTGATCAACTGGAGCTTAGCATTTATTGGCCCTTCCTGATGTCCACAGGAGTTTAAGCACTATTTTTCTTTGTGCCCTAGGAAACATGTACTGCTACCTAGTATTGAACTCCCAACCTTCCAAGTGGGAAGCAAGCATCTTCACTCCTAGGCCACCACGACACTCCTAATCATTTCTTTGAAATGGTGTCTAAATATAAGTTAGCATGGATATGATGATTAAAGCATAAAGTATTTTATGTATAAAATACATAATATTAACCATATAAAATATAGTTAATTTCAGATAACCCTTACTTTATTTTTCTCTCTGCTGCTATTTTTCTTCCTCTCATTTTTCCCCTTATCAAATAGTACAATTATGTAGGAAATATGGTGGGGGGGAAGAGAGAGAAACCATTTAATAGGAAATGGTCAATGAGCAGGAAACAAATAATCAACACAACAAATGAATAAAATAACTAAATTGCTAGCAACCCTGCCAGAAGGTCAATGATCTTCATGTCAATTTTTTTTAACCTTGCAAGTGAATTCTTGAAAAAAAGCAAAAAATAGTTTGAATTTTATTCATTTCTTAGACCTTAGGTATAACCTCTTATTGGATGATCACTTTTAGTATGTATTGATTTGCTTATTATACTTCCTATTCTTATTATTCTTTCAAGAATAAAACCTATTTGCAAACCTATTTATGGCAAGCCATAATTTAGTTTATGATCACCCTTATAAGCAAGTGAAAAAAATATTGAGCTTAAGAATGATTTAACTCCAACCTTGCCTTAAAAAGTGGCAGACTTAATCTAAAGAGATACTTTTGAAAGTGACCACAAATCCACTGAGATGAATGTTTAATTGGAATGCTCTTCCTATATGCTACTTTTATCAGAGCAAATATGGAGGAAGCATTTTGTATCTTTTTCATCCTCATAACAAATCAAGAAGGAACTGTGTTTAAAAAATGGTAAACAGATTAACTTGTACTTATTCAGTTCTAATCCACCTCCCAATAGGAATAAAAATGTGGGATAGTTTTGCTTTGAATAATATGTTAAATTATAGGAAACCAATCATCTGGTTTTCAGTTCCAGTCCTGGGACAGGAACAGCATTGATCAATGTCCCAGAATTTGATGAGTCCTCTGGGTGGATATTATTCCAGAGCATGGGCAAGAGTTGTTCAATTCCATCCCCCTCCCTTTGGGAGTTTGGGCTCACATTCATTGACTACTATTAGTGTAGTATAATACTAGACAACTATTAGTCAATGTAATAGGCACACATTCATGAGGATTGTTTCTGAAATCGTTTCTTACTATTGCAGGATATTGGCTGTTAATACTTTGAGATATAAATTATATTGGTTTGTTAATATAGAAAATCATTCAGACTGGAAGGATAGATATAGATGATTGATAGATAGATTTCCTGTTCATGAAGAGGCTCCTTTTTTTACTCCTGAGTGCCTACACTTCAATCTGCATAGATTATACAATAATAGCAGAAGGTATAAAAAGATTTGGATTGTCACTTTATACAAAACATAAATCTTTAAATATGTCCAAATTCTCAAAGAACAATCATCAAGGCTAAATAAATTCAGGGATAAAATGTGTTTTATGAATGGGTCTTCTTGAGCCTTCTTTAATATCATCTTCCATTTGTCTTCTCAGATGAGATGAAACTGAAATTCACTTGACCTGGATCTTGTTTCTATAACCAAGAATTCAGTTATTGTTGAGCCATTTGTACCCACCTTTCTGTCTACCAGCCGGCCTGCCAGCATTAACAGTTTCAGAATGCATGGTTGCTATGAATATTCCATTAGAAAGGGTTTTACTTCAGTTTCTTGGAACTTGCAGTTCTTTCTTTTCTTTTAATAAAAAGATTGGCCACTGCAATCATAAATAAACAGATTTGACTAGAGCAGTTAGGCAATTATGAATGCCATGTCATGACAATTGTATTGCACATCTAAAATGAGCTTAAATCAAGAACAAATTAAATGCATACCAAACACTGAAAAACCTGTTTACTTGTGCTTATTGCCTAAGCTTTTTAAAAAGAAAAAAAATTACAGATGCTTACTTGAAGTAATGAAATAATAGAACCATTTATAAATAATTTCTAAAATAAAACCTATTAAATGTTCCCTTGTGATTTCTAGAATAGCTTATAAAGTAGAAAGTGAAAAATTACTTAACTGAAAGGGGAGGCAAAATAAATAAAAGGATTGACATGGCTTGAAGAGCAAATACAATCATAACTGCTTCAGATAATTTAACAAATATGCTTCAGAGTTCAGAACATCTTTATTCCCATTTTTGGGGGGCATTAGAGATATCATTAAAGTCTTTTGTCAGACGTCTTTTCATAACAAAATCTTCACCAGCCCTTATTCTTTCTTCTGTAACTTTTCATACTATCCAATTAATTTTTGAATGACTTTATAGTGCGGCCAAAACACAGAGACATTGCTTGGAATCACTGATGGAATTAGAGAAGTCACACTGGGAAACAGGGCTCATTTAACTACATCAGAAAAAAGAGAGTTTCAAGAGTCCTTACACTCTTGGAGATCATTGATTAGAACAAGGAATTGGAGGTGCAGTTAATTTATACTTTTCAGTTTCATCCCCTCTGTCTGCCTCTGAAGAACCTCCCAGAAACAGATTAATCTACTTAATCAGGTTTCTGCAACATCTTCCTGTTTCTTTGCCATAAACAAAAATAATGGTTCCAACTTCACAAAGTTCTTCCCTGGCATTAGGGTAACTGTTTCTACAAAGTCAGGAAAAGCTATTCAGAGAAGATGAAACATTTCCAAGATCAAGGTAAAATTAATGGTCTAAATGTAGAACAAAATACGCACTTGTGTTTTTATGTGTGTCTTCCTCATCCCTCCTGAAAGTGAAGATAATTTTCTACAGCTTTTTGGGGGGAGGCTGTGATGGGATTCAATTTTTTTTACTACCGGTTCTGTGGGCGTGGCAGGTGAATGATACTATAAAATCCCCATTCCCACCCCACGAACCTGCTTTCCAGCTCCGTTCTCCTGTGCAGAGCAACAAAAGAAAATCCAGCCAATTGTCTGCGGCTCGGGAGGCAGGAAATAGATGGGGTGGGGTCAGTCAGAGGTGGTATTTGCCAGTTCTCCGAACTACTCAAAATTTCTGCTACCGGAACAGAACTGGTCAGAACCTGCTGAATACCACCTGTGGGGTAGGGGGGAAAATTAGATTGATTTCCCAATTTTTGTGAAGAGGATGTTTACTTTGCTGTACCAAGAGGCTGAGGATACCCCCATCTCTAGTTTCTTTAAACTCATAGAGACAAAACAATGCTTCTGAAGTTGCAATTCTTAGGAAACTTCATGAGAATTATGCTATGTATAGTTAGACAGTTGTCTCAATGTTAAGCAGGAAAGCAGGAAAGAAGACAACCTTTTCTCCGCCATAATGAAAATATCCATACACTTTGAAAGCCACTTCGATTGATTAGTGATGTCAAACTCTTTATACTTGGCCCATTTTAACTGTATCTAAACCTTTGTTTTATAACCTCATCATCATTACAATCAAATGCAAATATGGTAACCCTTTTAGCAGTTCTCTACTACAGACAGTTACAAGCACAATTGAGCCCAAAATTTCTGTTGCTAAATGAAATATTTGTCAAGTGAATGTTGCCTGATTTCACAACTTTTCTTGCCATAGTTGTTAAGCAAGTTGTTAAGTTAGTAACACAGTTGTTAACCAAATCTGGCTTCCCCATTGACTTTGCTTGCAAGAAGGTTACAAAGATGTTCACAGGACCCAGGTTCATAGCAGCTGTCATAAATATGAGTCAATTACCAAGCATCTGAATTTTGATCACATGATCATGGGGATGATAAAATGGTTTTAAGTGTGAAAAATGGTCATAAGTCACTTTTTTCAGTGCCGTTGTAACTTTGAATGTTCACTAAATAGAATGTTGTAAGTTAAGGACTATCTGTACTTTCTTATTTCACATGAAGCATGACAGAAGTTTCACACACTCGAGTATCTAGGCTAGTCACATACATTAGGCAGAACATCTACTGCAGAACCATAAATCAACCATGCGTTATGTATCATAATCAGATCTCTTCTTCTCATCCTTTTGAATCAATTGACCTTTGGGCTGTTTTATTCCAGTCTTTAAAAGCCAGGTTTACATAAAATTTCTGCCTGGTGTACATATCACCAGTTCTAACCTTTTCAGCTTCACCCTTTACAATTATTTAGAAAATAATATGAAATACTTATTACGTCCTAAGATAAAAATAAGAATATATAAGTGAAGAGAAAGAATAACATGTTCTCCAGGTGCGAAACTAGGTTAAAAAGTAAATATCACTCAAGTCAAGCTTGACATCTGGTGATTAAATGGGCATGTCACCTGTCACATAATATTATATACAAGGAAGAGCTCATAGTAGTCTGAGAAGGTGGTTTTTTAAAAAACTTGCAGCATCATTGAGAAAATCTCCTTCACAGTCCAAGTCTTTGCTTGCATAAACAGCATTTTAATCTAATTTGCTATGGAAATCTTTATGATTTGAGTTATTGTGAACAGACAGCAAAAAACAAAGAACAGACAACAAAAGAAATATGTTGCCACACTTACCAGAGTGTGAAACACTCACAGATTAGATAAGAATTTATGAATAGTCCCAGTTCCCCAACCACATATGAATTACCATAATGGAGACTCTCTGAAAAGTCTCTCTTTATAGCGATATTTCAGAATTTAGTTCCACTCATAACTTTGAGGACCAATGATCAATTGCTGAATAATGATAATAATGGTGACTGTTATTCCACTGGTTATCCATCTTCCTTAATTACATCCTCATTTTGCTTCACACTTTTATAATATAGAAAAATAACCTATTTTATTTAAAGTGCTTTGAATCAGACTTTTAGGCAGGATTTTCACCTTTTTATCTATGGTATAATGAATTAAACTTTTCCCTTATTGCGTATTGATCACTGATTTGAAAATAAGATTATTTGTCTTGGCCCTCCCTTTCTGTTTCATGTGAGCTGTCTACTCTTTTTCCTTTTCTTGTGTTTCAGTGCTAATTAAATATTTACCCCATAAAAATCATTGTGGAATATTCATATTGCAAAACAGCGTGGAGTGATTGCAACAATGCAATAAACTGGCATATTACGGGGTCAACTTCTGTTATAAATTTACCAAATTAGCTTCTACTCTGGAGATGGAAGTGTTGACATAGAAAGAATATGGACTGTGTTACATTAGAGCAGCATGTCTCCTCAAATGGATGCATTTTAGGTTTCTTGTGGATTATTTTGGATTTATCCTGCATCATACAAGTAATCTATTCTTTGAAGCAAACAAACTCCTTTCCAATTTTATCTCTCCTTTTTATCTGCTAATTTCAAAATGGAAGGACTAAAATCTGTCCATGCAGATGTAGTTTTGAAAGATTCCTACTGGGAGAATCCTGGCAGCCTAATCAGAGATGCTGTTAATGAGGTTCACCCTTAAGCAAACTATGATTACACACGCAGCTTTCCAAGAGGCTGTCTTCTTGTTCAATTATGTTCCATCACCTGGCATTCAGTTGGACCATTCAGTCGTTTGGAATTTTACCACTTACCAGCCATTTTTGTAAGCCGCTCTTATTTATTTATTTATTTATTTATTTATTTATTTATTTATTTATTTATTTATTTATTTATTTATTTATTCATTCAT
>BHFT01018009.1:0-31113 GCA_004320025.1 Laticauda laticaudata | reverse complement strand
AACCAACGGATGGCAAGTGTTTCTCTCCGTTTTACATCCTCTTTCCATCCGTTGGTGCTGTGTGACATGGGCTTCACTGACATTTCTGTCATTAAGGCTTCCAGACCAAATACATTAGTATAGAATTAAAAAGAGCATCTTAGAGTCACTTTTTTCTCCTCAAAAACAAATTTAAAAATATATGGTGAATTAAGAATTAATCTCACAAAGTCTAGTTTGTATGCATGTAGGTACAAACCAAGTACAAGGTGAAAAAACATTCAGAGAAAATGCAGCCTCTTCAACTGATTCTGTGCTCAGTTATAAAGGACATTTTTTAAATGCATCAGAGAATTATTTCAAATATTAATTGAAGATTGTCCCTTTTATTGGCCCTGCTTTTATGTCAACTGTGACAGGAGAGCCATCTAGTGCAAAGTAGGACATTCCTTGTCCTTACAAAATAAATGCATGGAAAAAAACAGGAATGTGTAAACCCACCCCCACCCCCCCATAGTGGTGCAGTGGTTAGAATACCAGTACTGCAGGCTACTTCTGCTAACTGCCGGCTCTCAAACAATTTGGCATTTCGAGACTCACCGACTCAAGGTCAGCTCAGCCTTCACCCTTCTGAGGTTGGTAAAATGAGGACTAGATTGTTGGGAGCTGTATGCTGGCTCTGTAAACTGCTTAGAGAGGGCTGTAAAGCACTGTGAAGCGGTATAGAAATCTAACTGCTGTTGCTATTGTTATTGTAGAACATTAACAGAGGCAACACAAGATGCAAGATGAGTGGTGTGGTGGCCTAGAGGTAGAACTCTTGCTTCACAATCAGAAGTCTGTGAGTTCGATCCTAAGTAGAAGCAGATATTTCTCTTTCTGGGTGCACTGAGAATATATCTGCTGGAGAAAAAAACTCCACATTGGCGCCCGGAAGGGCATCCAGATAGGAAGCACTCAGCTCTATTCAGTTGCCCAGACTCCACCAGGCAAGGAATTATGGGGTCGTTAAAGAGGATGATGATGAACATGAGATGCAAGATCAAAGGCTTCCAGCCAATGTTAACTTTAAAACTAAGATTTAAAACTATTTGTAGAAGATTCATTGTAATGGAACATAATAATTAGTTAGAAGTATAAAAAAACAAATGTTGCAAGGTATGCTTATAAGTTTAGAAGCTACAAATAATTCAAAGAAATTGAACCCAGAAGGAAACTGGGGTTCAGGCTGGGCAAGGATTGTAAAGATGCAATTGAACAGTGTTTACGGTTGCATAATTGCACTTACATAAATGGAAAAAGAAGTTTCCTATATGACCCATATATTCCAATATTCAAGCCTAAGGCTGTGGCAATTCACTTATGTAGTACACTTTTACTCAGAAAAAAAGTGATAGGGTGAGGTTTTTGGGGGGTACCTTAAATAATCTGCAAAATTGAGGGGAAAAGCTATACTCCAACAGCATGTCAAATGTGCTGCTGAAGACTTGAAGAGTCTTTAAGTCTGCCTTAAAACACAGTAATATGTATTATTTATGGTTACTAATCATACATGGCTTTCTAACATATACTGGATATTGTTTAGGCCTGATCAATGCAAATAAGCTATTTCATGAGAATAAAAATTTAGGAGGCATGAAGGATTATTTTCGGTAGTGCTTCATGTACTAACTAGTGAACCATAGCTGGCAGTATTGAAGTGAAGCCAATTTTGAATGAATAGAAATTAAGAAAAAATAGTAATCTTAAGAGCACAAATATGATTATAGCTATTTTAGGGAAATAAAATAACTAAAATCTTATTTCCAAACCCACTGAAATATTTGCTGAGGAAAAAAAAACCTAGAAAGTTAAGGAGGTATATTTTCATTGATACAGTGTGTCTTTTGTCACTCAACAAACATGGATGAAGATCCATTTATTTGCTCCGAAAATAAATGGATCTTCATCCATGTAACAAAGTTTGTTGAGTGACAATTACAGCTCTTCTTTTTCTAAACCTCCTGAAAGTAGAATCTACATTCTAGGTGGCACCTGTAAAGTTACCAATAATATAATGGAAATTATATTCTTAAATTTTTCAATTCTTCAGTAATGTACAGTTTTCCAACATGTTTCAACTATAGCCTTCTAATTAGAAAGCACCAGCAATAAGTATAGCAGAAGGCAACACTTAACCTAATTAGGTCTAATCCAAAATGCTAGATATATTTAGGTGGGATAAGGCTAGGGGTGAGAGGCTATCAAGAATACCAAGATAGACTATAGGAGTGATTGAGAAGAAAAGAACTATGGCAGAAGGCCATAGCAAAGTACTTTTATATTCTGGCCAAGATGGGTTATCAGAAGTCACACTGAAGCATTTCCTTAAAATGTATTATGAAAAAATAAGGAATGAGACATTAAGTATCTAGATGTGATATGGTAGATATCAGGAAAAAATACAATTTATTTAATGCAAATGGTTTAGTTTATGCTGTATGTTCAAATTATTCCTGCTGTAATAAAATGTATCTCATGGTGGTCCCTCAGGTGTCACTCAGGTGACATTCCTAAAGAATTTGTCAAAGTCCTATTCTGACACAAATGCAGTACCTCAGTTGAAATACGAGGTCATGACAGGACAATCAGGCAGTAGCTAGAATAGATGAATTATAGTCAGGAAGTAGCTAGAATAGATGAATCTGCGTTATTGCTGAATCATCGAGATCAGGGGTGTCAAACTCACATCATCATGGCAGTGTCACGTGATGTATCAGCACTTTTTTCGTCTTCACTAAACCAGGTGGGGGCATGGCCAGTGTGTGATGCATTGGGCCCACTGGCCACAAGTCTGACAGCCTTCATCTAGATTATGAGCCATCTGTATCCAGTATCGATCTGGGTTAAGCTCCTCCTCCTCATCATCTCATTTGCACTGATTTTTACTTGACCATTACAATAGGCCACATACAACCCAGGATTTGCATTTCTACTGCTTAAATGTAGATATAGAAAGAGAAATATTTTAAAGTAGAGAAATTAACAGAAATACATATGTCTCATCCCATGTTTCAAAAACACATGCCTAGCCATTTGATACATGAGAATCTCATCTCTTCAGTATTAAGCAATGGATTCTTGCTAGTTGTTAATGGGTAACAACTAGGAAAGGGAAAGATTAGTTATATATCATTGCATATTGTTTTGATTCTAGAAAGATATCTAGATAGCTCATCCAATTAAATGCAATGGCCTACCTACTCCAGTAGTGAGTGCTCTTTCCTAACAGGAAATCATTCCTTACAACATTAAAAAAAATCAAAATGGTTTCTGTATAACTGAATTTCTGCTGAAATGCCATGCAATTATACAAGACAAGTGTTAAGAACAAATGTGACATGAAGGGTTTCTGATTTACCTTCAATTGTGGTATTTTAAAGTATGGCAACATTTTTTAAAATTTCTCCTGAATCTAGCTTATATGGCATTTTAAAAATGAGCAGAGACATACAATTGAATCAAAGTTGTTTCTCTATATCTGGTGACATGATCAGCCATCCACATCTCATAGCTGCATTAAAAAACACTAAAATGATGCTCTACACATAATCTTGTCCACATTCTTATACATCCATTTGGCCAGAAGAATTCTAAACTCACAACAAAGTAGAGAGAAGGCTGAATAGAGAGAAAGGGGGAAATAAATCAGATGGATTTATCAAAAGAAACATTATCTACAACAAGGGNCAAGGGTGTCAAACTCACAGCCCATGGGCTGGATGAGTCATGCGCTGGCTATACCTCCCCTCATTTTAGTGAAGGGGAAAAAGTTGTGATACATCACATGACAACAACCTAGCAACATGAGTTTGACACCTCTGATCTGCAGCCTACCTCACTGGTCTAAAGTACCACAATATGGGCCTAGCAAGCCAATTTATTATAAATGTCACTTCCTGCCCTTTGGGTTAAAATCATTTTTGGTTAAGAGCTCACTTGGATAGATTATGATAATAGAAAAATTAAATAACAACTTGATTTCTAGAAACTGGATGGGATACACATGCATATTTATGTTTAGGAATTAAAATAAAATTGTCTAATACTCACTTTATTCATCTTGCTGCATACATTTTCCATAATGGTTAATTGACCTAATTATCAGGAGGTGTGGGTGATGATGCAAACGTGCACACATGTTTATCCCCCATTTCATTATACATAGTGAACAGGAAATCCTTTACATCTAGTTTCAAACATAGCCTGAGTTTGAGTTGGATCAACCAGGTTCATCCCAGCAAATTTAGTATTACAAGCAACCAGGAAAGGACATCTCTGAAAAATCTTCAGATAATAACATTTCAGCAGAAGATAAAGCAAATGTTTGTTCATGGTTTTGTGTCTCTCTATGTGTGCTTTTATGTTACAGTCCTGGTGACTGCCTATAAAAACCTCTTCAGTTTTCTTGGGAAGATTTCAGAAATGATTTGCCATTCCTAGGATTGAGAGAAAGAGAGATTGGGTCAAGGTTACCCAGCTGACTTTATGCCTTAGGACATAATAGAAGTTACAGTCTTCCAGTTTCTAGCCTGATGTCTTAACCATAACACCAAACTTGTTCTCTCTTGCTCTTGCTAAAGCACAACTTTTGTACAACATACAAATATCCACCAAGGATAACTTTTAATTAAGGCTACGTGGGATAAATAGAAATATTGGAAAAGCACCACCAGAACAGAATCTGGCTACAGAGGACCTTCCATCTTATACATAAACTCAATCTATAAAGACACTAGCTGCTAGTCTGTTGTTGCCCCCAAAATTTTATCCGTGAAGCTGAGGTGAGCCCCCACTCTTCTGGTTTTCCACAAAAGCGTTAAGATCTGGTTCTACCAAATAGCAATGGGGGGTAGGAACCAAGAGTGTGATATAACTCTGGGGTGTCTGGTGCCTTGAGGGCACTCCCTCCACCATGTTAATTATTTTAATCTTCTGGATTTTTTAACTTTGATTTTTAGTTTTAACCTGTAAATGTTAACCTTGTTCTTAATTCTTTTTTTAACTGTGCTTTTAGTCATGTGCTTATATTATATATATTTATATTGTAAACCAACCAGATCTCATAAATGAAATTAACAGTGTAGAAATTTAATGAATTGCTTTTATTTTTTACCGTTTATTTTTTGTACCATTTCCCCTGTCAAACACAACTTCCTTTGTCTTTTAATGCATTAATTTTCAGCTCTACTGTATATTCCTCATAACATCATATATTCCCACAGTGCAAATCATTGGATGCAAATCACTGCAATTCACAACCAGCAATTGAGTTTCTTCTAGTTATAAAAATACACAAATATTCATGACCTTAAACAATATACTTCTGTCATCAGCAGACTTTTTTATTCATTTATCCACAAGTACATTAAAGAGGCCAGTGCAGTGCAATTACTGATTTATTCTGCTCAGTATTGATCTGGTTAACACTGAACCATTTGCTAGCAATTTCATTTATCCCATTTATTCATACACTTACTTCATATTAATTATTTATTCTATCTTTTTCAGGTCTCTATTTATATTCCACACTTTTCATATGCTTTTTTAAAAATCAGCAAATATTCAACAATTCATTTTTCACATCCATGCATTTCTCAGTGGCCTGCTAGACAGTTGACTGGACACCATGTTCTTGACAACTTTTAATCATTGTCATGCTTATATCTTTTCAATCTAGACACTATCAAACAGCTTCTTTGGTTTCATGACATTCCAACTTCTGTTCCTGCAGAATAGTCCATCTTGATATTTGGTTAAAGAATGTAAAATGCACATCCCTAAAATTAAGTGCATTTTTCCAGTTCAAATTCCATTCTTAGCAATGTTTGCTTCTGAATTAAAATCATAAGCATTAGAATTGCTATAATTAATAAAGTACCTAAATTGCTAAGGGTTATAATAACATTAAAGAGTCACTTGAACAATCAGGAATACTTTCCTTACTTCTGACAGGAGAGCAACTGATTACAAAGATCACTATAAATCTTGCTGAAAATGTAAACTATTTCAATATGACTGAACAATGATCATAATGATAAAGCTGAGGTAATTTTCTTAGTGTGGACAAGGTTAACAGCACTGCCTTTCTGAAGATTATTATTCTTTCATCCTGTCCAGTCCAGAAGTGGGCTGATTCATAAAATAAGTTGAATTTTGAACTATGGAATGAAAATTCCTTTTTAACAGCACTGCAGTATACTGATTAGCTATCAAACAGAAAATGGCACAACCAATTTTAAAGGAACTATGCACCCATTTTTAAAAAGATGTAACTGTTTTGTGTTAGAAACTGTTTTGTGTTGTTTTTAAAAGCCCTTTAGGGGAAGTCATACAAGACTTGCAAATATATAAAAGTAAAGGTTTCCCTCGCACATACATGCGTTACAAAGCCAAAGAGGCAGTGCTGTCTGAAGATGTCTCCATAGTCCTGTGGCTGGCATGACTAAATGCTGAAAGCGCACAGAACCCTATTACCTTCCCACCAAAGTGGTCCCTATTTTTCTACTTGCATTTTTACATGCTTTTAAACTTCCAGGTTGGCAGAAACTGGGACCAGTAACAGGAGCTCACTCCGTTACACGGTGATAAGGATTCGAACCATCGAACTGCCGACCTTTCTGATCAACAAGCTTAGTGTCTTAGCCACAGAGCCGCTGTGTCCCTTTTTGCAAATATACGGAAACTAATAAATTGTTAATTTTTAAAAATGTTGTTCTCTTTGAAATGTAGATCAGGCTGCTTTTATGCAACGAATCATGCCTCTCTGCTCTGCTGCAAATCTTTCTTCTCTTCACCTTACCTTGTTCCTTATGTTATGTCAAACCATGTTCTAATTTTTTTAGATATGTGTATGGGATGTTTTGGACAGTTCATATATATTTAATTAGTATTTCACTATGATATGTAAATGTGATCTAGAATTTCAAACTTTAAAGTTAACATTAAGGACTTAATCCACACAATAATTGCAATATAAAAAATAAACTTAGGTCCCAAAAATTTGAGCAAGTTTATTTTGAAAACTCAAATCCAACCAATTTTTACTTTCATTATAATTAGATTTTTCTGATAGTGATTCAACTTCATTAGAAGGATTAGAAACAGCTCTAGTATCCTAAGTAAGGAATCATCCCTAGTATTTATTGGGAACTAATATACAATAATTAAATCAATGGATTATTTAATTAATTAATGGATTAAATAAATTAAGTAGCATATAACATGTACTGTTCCTTATGATTGTTATCAATAGGGACAAAATTAGTGTTTTTTAATGCTTGTGTTATTTTTATTTTGGAAAGATGCAAGAATATGTAAGTATATAAAGGTCTTTTCAAAGTCATTTTTTTTTTATACTAAAGCTGTACAGCAAAGCTATTATGGAAAGTGTTCATATATTAGCCAGTTTTTATCTCTCCACTCTACTGGTGAAAATTACTTCCAAACTAGAAGATTGAGAAATAATTTATGATAGCAAATTATTTCAATTCCTGTATATAGGTCCAAGGTATAGAGGTCTATAAGTGTAACTCTCAAACACAGGGGCAAGATTGCATTTCCTATTATAGGAGCGAATGAAATTTTCAAAAAAGGACATCCATTTTCTGAAGGGTTTACTTCTCTTAATTTTTGATTTAGAGCAGTGATGGTGAACTTTTTGGCACTGAGTGCCCAAAGCACATGCACATACTTAAAATGAAATATGCACACACGTCCCTGTGCATGCATGCATACCCTGCATTTACATGCACCCCCTGCATGCGCCCCACCCCTGCACATGCACCTCTGTGCATGTGCAGCAAGGGCCAAAGACCAATGGGCCAGAAGGAGGTGCATGCACATGCATGGTGGAGCAGTGCAAGGACAACAGCACACATGTCCACAGAGAGAGCTCTGCGTGCCCCCTGTAGCACGCATGCCATAGGTTCGCCACTACGGATCTAGAGGTTGGAGTCATTCTTTCATTAAGCTTCAAAGAAGTGGAATTGAGTCGTCATTGACAGCAGCATGTATTCATTATATGGAAAATACTTCAAATATTATGGCCCTGTGAAAAGGCATGTCTTCAGATGAGGAGAATGGGAGGAAGAGGAACCAAAACAAGTAGCAGTGTCCTGTTGCTGAAGATTTCAGAATTTTGAAGCCAGTGATCTTGCTCTGATCTGACAGACTCAGCAAGTTCACAAGACCTCTTGACTGGACTTTCCAACAGTAAGTCAAACGGAGAAGTTCAGTCACTTAGTTCGAAGCTGAGGCAGTTAAATGAAGGTCTAGAGAGCTAAAATTTGCAGATCTAAGAGGCTAGCCAAAAGGCATGCAAGTGTTAATCAGACACTGCATCTATTGTTTGATAAATCACCTGTTCATTCAGAGGAGATTCTGTGTGGCTTATTTATTGGGCTCATTCCCTCTGGTTATTACTCAGAGCAAATTATTTAAAATTATTTAAAACTTAGTTTTCTTCTGCCAATAGTTGCTTTGCCATGTTTTCAGAGCTTGGATTTCATTTTACTTGGTGTTTTGTTCCTCCTTTGAATTTGTCACCTGATAGATAGTTTGCCTGTCTCAACCTGCCTACTGAAGAAGTGAAATTGATCCTCTTTTGAAAAGCTGTTTTATTTTAACTAGCTGTGATACAATCTGAGCTTGCTTATCTCTGGCAGGTGGCAGATTTATAACTTTCTAAATTAGTTCTTGGCAGCCAGTCATCCCCACAGAGAAATGTGAATTTTCCAAAACTCCCATTTTTCCCACCTCTTTATTGAAAACCCTGCCTGTTCTTTCCATTGCTACAAAATTTCACTGAGTTTCTTACACTTCGTCTTCTAAAGAACATTTTTAGAATATTCTATTTCAAATGTCAAAATAACTTCTCCAGATTTAGATAGTTGGGTTGGAGAATACTAGTCAACTTTAATTAAGTCTTTTATATAAAGTAATCCAGAGATGAAAATATTAATTGCATCTAATGTTTTAAAAAGTGATATTTGCACAGAGGCAAAATACTTACAGAGATGATAAAGAACATGTAAACTATCAAATCAAATGTCAGTATTCATTCTTTTTCTAACAGCAGGCAATCAATTTCAGAATCTAATTTTGTGATAATAATCACAAAGTCTATTATCTTGGAAAATAGAGGTTTTGTATGATTGTATGTATGTTTTGTATGTATGAAACTATGATTTAGTTAATAGGAAGTGACGCACAAACTGAAATAGAAAATGATTCTTCCCCCTGCAACCTTTCAATTGTTTTAATAATGATGGCCCTGAAGAAAGCTACCTGAGAGTAAATACTGCAATGCATTTTTACCTTGTCCTACGAGCTGACAGAACTGAAATTCCAAATTAAACTTCAGGAAACTTATATAATAATAATGACCTTTATTGTCATTGTACATATATACAATGAAATGATTGATTATATCACATTTTCTTTGTTTTCCCAAACTCTTTATAAAGAAACAGAAAATCTTTTATATTTGTGAATTTCAATGACCTACTCATGACACTGGGGGAGGAGCAGCCCAATAACAGACCCTATTTAAAATGCCACTGCTTAGATATATCTACTCTGAAACAATAGCCCACCACTTGTTGCAGTGTTTATTCTATCAGGGCTGGCAATCTACACTGCTTGCAAGATCCAAAAGGGTTACAGTCCAAATCCAGAATGGTGCAGTGTTTACTACAAGATATTTCCACATAAACATTTGGAGGAGTTGTAGCACAACTGGTGGCTGCAGAGGTTCTTGGCAAATTATGTACAGGAACAGCAACAAAATCAAACTAGTGAATTAAGAATGTCTCAACAAATATGAATATATCTAATTTAAAATATCTAATTTTAGTTTAGATTACAAGTATACTGACATTTTCTAGTTGTTTTAGAGACATCTCAGAACAACAGAAATACTTTATTTCCTAGCTTTGCGAAAACTATTTTATTGCTATGATTATTTATTCTACTAGTAGAACCATGACCACTGTGTTCTATAAATGAATTTGTGCTGCCATTTAGCAATTAATAATCTGATAAATTTATCATATATATAAGCCAAATAAACCTTAATTGAAGTTTGCAATGGTCTCTACAGAAAAGGAGAGAAAGTGATGTTAGGAGAGATCAGGGCACAACTGCAACAGCTGTTTGGGGGATAGATGTGTTAATGACTTCCTTCCAAAGACTTGTAACAAAGTGGAATAGCCCATCTTGCTGTGCACCCTTGGAACGATATCAGCTATCTCCCAGAGTTGATGGAAACAATTGGAGGTCAATATGATAGTCATATATTTCCACTGTTGGAAGGAACAAAAATCCCCAGCCATAAGATTAAATTCTTCTACTTGTTGTGTTTGCACATGTGTATCTTTCAAACCATCCATATATGAACTTATGAAAGTCTCAGTGTATGTGTGTGCACGAGAGAGAGAGAGGGAGGGGAGAGGGGGACAGATACAGAGAGGGGGAGAGAGAGAGAAAGAGAGAGGGAGAGAGAGAAAGAGAAAGAGAGAAAAGAAGAAAGTTAGTTCTTGTAGATAGATCATACTCTTTAGGTATCTTGATTATTTACTTCATTATCCTGATCTTCCGTTCTTCTCCCCAAGAAAATGTTTTATTGTCAAAGGACAGGTTAAAGGGCTAAATATACTAAAAACAAGAAGAAAAACTAATCGTGACTCATACTGATCCAATGTTCTAAGTTTGCTCTTTTTAGGCTTGCTTTTCTTATTAAAATTGAGTCATTTTAGATACTTCTGATGTTAAAGCTACCTCTACCAATCCAGTAAAAATTTCCTTCCTGTTTGCTATATCTGGTCAATAAAAAAACACATTTTCATCAATTAGGTTTGTGCTTCATCAAGTAGGACTGCTTAAAGCCCAAACCCTTTGTTCTTAGGAGTGCTACAATGAGGAACATCCATAAAGAACCAGGTACCGACAGCAAGTCCAATAATTAGTTGAGTCCTTTTGTTCTTTGATTTGATTAAAATTTTTCCCAAGATTGTATGTTCATTTTTCACATCCACAAATTTTTAAAAAGAAAGATAGCGAAGTCCTACCGTATCTTCAGTTTTGTGATTATTATCCAGCAAATCTGGAAGGAAATCTTCATTAAGACTCTCTCTCCTTATTAAGGTAAATTCCCGTAGGAAAACAGCCCCCTGATTCTGGTCACCGCCAACCTGGAAGGGAATATTAAAAAGTATCTCAGAAAACTAGTCATGCTTGCTTCATTTATTCACTCAGTTCTTTCCTATTGCAATAAAAAAAAAAAACAATTGGCAGGTCACAATATTGCAAAATTATACTAAAAGTTTATGATTTTTAATATCTTAAAAAGTATAATATATTTAAGAATGTTATGAAAAAAAGATATCACACGAGATATACAAATGAAATCAGCTGATGGCATAATAATTTAAAAGGATATATAAATAGCAAACCAAGAGTGACTTAAATAACTTTCTGCTATTGGATTTAAAAAGAGTTCTGTTAAAAGTCTGAAGGATTTTATGAGAAGGGAAAAAGAAAACAATCTCTAGACATTATTTGAAGGAATTAAAGATCAAGCTTCTTAAAAGTAAAAGGAAGGAATATAAAATGTTCATTTTTTACATCTATAATTTTTTTAAAAGAAAGATAGTGAAGCCCTACTGTTTCTTCAGTTTTGTGAATATTATCTAGCAAATCTGGAAGGAAATCCTAATTAATTAAGCAACTAATATTTATCCTTTATGGTTTGCAGCAAAAGCAGGTTGGAGGAAAGCAATAACAAGTCAGGATTCTGGAGAACGTATGGCTGCATTTCACAAATTCTTAAAATTATTTTATATTTAAAATAGGAAATTTAAAACTTTGAACAACCTTGGCTTTATGTCCCCCTCCCCCCAGAAATGCAATGAATCAAAAAATGCATAAGTTGGATTAAAAATAGTTTTGGTGCTGTCCAACCTTGTGCCTAGTGTTTTATACTTGGACACACACAGATACCCGCTGATACAGTGAAATATGAAAAATACTATAATGTATATAATTAAAAAGAATATATAATAGTGGTTAAAATAAATTAATCTTAAGAAAAAAAAATTCAGATCACAATTACCAGTAATCCTGATCTTATGACCATGATTGGAACTTGAATTTTGGTTGCTAAGCAATGAGGCTATTAAGCGAATCGTCATGCGAGGGGACCCAATTTGATGACTATTTTACTACAGTTGTTAAGTTAATCACTTGGTTGTTAATTGAAGTGGCTTCCCCAATTGACTTGTTGAAAGCTGTCTGGGAAAATACTCATAGAGCTCTTTTTTTTCTCATCAGCTCTTTACCCCTCCTGAAACAATAGAACATACCACAGTACACTGACAGGACCTGCCTAGCTTCCCCTAAGTGACCATCCAATCAGATTCCTAGAATTTCCCACTGGCCCCCAACTTTTATAAACATCTTGTTCAGGGTCCTTCTTTCTTGAGCATAGCCATTGAGACCTTTGCAATGAAGTTTCTCCTGCACACTATTGTAAATCCATGACATTATATACTATAAGACTATTATGGAAATATTTAATCTGTCTAAATATACAGAGTCTCTCTCTCTCCCTCCCTCTCCCTCCCTCCCTCTCCCTCTCCCTCTCGTGTGTGTATGTGTGTGTGTGCGCGAGCGCGCGTGTGATACTTTCTTCAATTATAAAACAAGAACCACTTTTATGGACAGTTATTTAGTATTTCAGTATAAAGATCTTCTCACGTGAAAAATGAGCAGTAATGTATTGGATAGATGCTATATTTTTAGCAAGAAGTTTGGAGGGAAATCAACTAAGGACAAAAGGAGAAGGGTGGAGAAAGAAATAATAATAAAAGGGTGGATGGAAAATCCAAGTTCTCCCAGCATAGTACAAACTTATTTTTTACATTGTAATAAGTTGGAAAGAGTTTATCCCTATGAAAGGGTTGAAGTAGTGTAGGGTGGGGAGGTTTTTCAGTGCATTAAATAGTTTTGCTGTAAAATTAAATGTTAAAATCATAGCACTGATATAAGATAAACATGATTTAATAGTGTGATTTATTTAAAATTCCAGAATCAGAGATTTAGTACTTTATGCTTAATAATAACCCAAAGTTTTATTCTGTCTTGAAACATCCTTATTACATGGGGCTGTCTTATTAGAATGCTTTTACCTTCCAAAAGAATCTATGGCACAAAACCAGGAAAGGAATTTCTAACAAATGATATTTTCATCCTATTAATTTATACTTATAACATACTGATTTATACAGCTTTGATATTTTCTTTAGCATGTAGACTGTCTTAGGGCTCAATTCAATGTTAGTTTTTCCATTAAGAATATTAACTTTTACATTTCAGTTTTATGCAAATACATCGAATATATTCCAGGATAACCTATTAATCAAAATTCTTGGTAATGCATCTTTTGGTACACTCTTCTATTTTATTGTTTACAAGCCATTCCTCTAACTGCTTCATCCTAGTTCTACATATATATATATAAACGAAATCACATGAAAATTAGTAGTACTTTATAAATCCTTACAACTGGAATACTGCATCCAGTTTGCATCACATTATAAAAAAGATGCTGAGACTTTGGAAAAAGTGCAAAGAAGAGCAACTTAAGATGATTGAAGACTTGGAGACAAAAACATATGAACGAATGGTTGCAGGAACCATATGGCTGGTCTACAGAAAGGAAGGATTGGGGTGACAGGATAGCAGTATTCCTGTATTTCAGGGGCTGCTACAAAGAAGAAGGGGTCAAGTTATTTTCCAAAGCACCAGAAGGCAAGACAAGAAAAATGGATAGAAACTAATCAAAGACAGAAGGAACCTGGAATTAAGGAAAAACTTCCTAACAGTGAAGACCAGTGGAACAGCTTGCTTTCAAAAGTCATACCAGCTTTATCACTTTTAAGAAAAGATAGCTCCCTGTCTGAAATGATATAGGGCCATGATGGTGAACCTATGGCAGGCATGCAGGAACTGGCACGCAGAGCCATCTCTCTGGGCATGCCAGCCGTCGCCTGTTGCTCTTCTGGATTCCGGTACACGCAGCTCCCTGGCATGCATGTGTACATTGGCCACCTGGTCTTCGCATGCATGGGAGCACTGGAAACCAGAAGAGCAGCTCCCCAGTGTGCATGCACACGGGAGCGCCGCAAATCAGAACTCAGCTTTCTGGCAAGCTCATGTGTACCAGAAGAAAATGGTCTTCCACTTTCTAATGCGCATGCATGCTGGGGCGCTGCTCTTCCAGTTTCTGGCGCACGCACATGCATGCTCCCATTTCGGCACTCAGTGCTGAAAAGGTTCGCTACCACTGGTATAGGGTCTCCTGCTTGAGCAGAGGGTTAGACTAGAAGACCTCTAAGGTTCTTTCCCTTAGAGAAAGAACTAAGCTCTATTTCCAGCTCTATTCTGGTTAAATACTTACAAATTTCTTCAGCACTAGCAGAGTGCTCCAGCAACTTTTCTTTATTATTTAATTTTATTAAAACTCATTATAATTACAATTTCTTTAATAAAAATTATTTGTAATCTGATGCATTATAAATGAAATTCAACAGCAATATAGCGATGTAACTATATCACTATTATATAAATATTATACAGTTAAAGTAAAATTCTAATCTGTAGTGCAAAAACTGTGTAAAATTAAGAAAAATAAAATTAAAATCTATATACTAAAATATATAGAGAAAAAAGGCGAAATTCTAAGAAATGGGGGGATTAAACAACTAAACTAAACAAAAAATACAACTAAATTGTTATGGAGATAGGTAGATAGGCAGGCAGGCTGGCTGGCAGATACAGGTGTGTGTGGTGTATGTGTGTGTGTATATATACAGTGCATTCAGAAAATATTCAGAGTTTTGCCAATTTTGTTATGCTGCAGCCTGATTCTATAGTTATTGAAATTCATTTTTATTCTCATGAATCTACACTCGATACCTCATAATGACAAAGTGAAAACAGAACTTTATAAATGTCTAAACCATAGGGTGGTTGGAGGTGCTGGTATTGGGTGGCTGATAAGAGGGTTAAGCTTTGTTTATTGTTTTAAGTGGTCTATTTAGTATGTTTTGTTTGATGCCCAGAGTTCTTTGAAAAACTTGGTCCACATGAGCAAATTTTCAATCCTATTCCTGATTGCTTTAGGGAACAGTAGACATTGACCAAAAATAAGCATGGCAAAGTTTGTAATCAAATGTTTGTAATTAAAAGAGAAGCATCTATACATACAATAAATTGGTTTAAGGTTTGCACTGTCCCAGAAGGAAAGGAATTAAAAATACTTAAGTGTGAAATGACATTAATGAGTGCTACTTCCTTACTATAATGTTCCAATTTCTTCCGATTGACTGAGTAAAACTACCCTATTAACTGGATCACAAGCCTCTTTCACAACAAAGTTACTTGGACAAGGAATGACTTCCTGTGAGTGCTCCAGATGTGTCCGCATTGGTTCCTGTTGCCAAGAACACTTGCTGATTAATATTGCTTTGTTGCTTCAAGCAAGGGTGGGTTTATTTTCATAAAAGAAGAGTTGGAAGGGAGAGAATAACATACTGGGATGTGGAAAAGAAGCAAGTGAGAAGGAAGGTCATAGGAGAATGACACACGATAAGTAAAACAGAGACAAAAGTTATTTGCTAGATCTAATAGATGTTCTGTGCAATTACATCAGGCAGCAATATTAAAACAAAAGGAAGCATTTCTTATTCACCAGAAATAGATCCCATTAAAACAAAGAGATTTAAAAGAATTACACTTAAATTATATGTGTTCTTTCTCACTCACAGTGATCTGTCATTTCATATTTCCACCAAGCTTCTTTTCTCATACTTTGCATTAGCAAAACTATTCATATTTCTGTGGCATTTTACAAGTTAATTCTTTCACTCAAACATCTTCCTCTTTCCTTGTATCTGCTTTCCATTCATTCCATTGTAAGACTAATTTATCTTCTCCTCTTTTTTTACATGCAGAACTCATACTTTTTCTTCGTACCATTTTACTTCTATTGTCTTTCACATCTTTTCTTCCAGTGTCCATTTTCCGTCCAAGTTCCATTTTTGGCATTAGCAAAAAATAAAAATGACCAGTTCCACATTCAGAATCACAACTCTCAGCACTCTTCATGACTTCACTGCATCTTTCATCAGAGACAATCCAGTTATATTTTTGGATTTATTCATCTTCAAGGTATACACATGAAGACATTTAAGGTTAAATCATGCTTTTAAAACAAACAGTCCTTTTTCTAAGCAAATGCTCATCAAGTTTTCACCATTCTATTTCATTCTCGGGTTTCCAAATGGCACAGTTACTATTCACTCACTCATTCAAAATACTATATGATTTCTCCCAAAGCTCATTCCTGCTTTTTCCATTATCACAGTTCACTGGAATTAAGATGGTGTCAGTTCATACTTTCTGCCATATGTTTTAACTTTTTCATTTACAAATAAAAGTAAAAAATTCACTTTCCTGCATGGATTCCTCACTCCATTCTATAAGATCAGGTCATTTTCCTTCACATCAGTTACATTTTCCTTTTTCCCTTAGCTTCACAGAAGCTGTCCTTATCTTCTCTATTAATTCACAATATTTACGATTTACCCCTTATATATTCCAAGTTACAAATCTCTAAAGTTATCAGAAGATATGCTAGCAGCTATTGACCTCTGACATCCATCATGTTTTTTTTATTTTAAGAAGGTAGACGCTAAGTTATTGGATTTAGCAACACCTGTGATACATAGATCATGCCCTGTTAACACTAACAAAAATACTTGTCTGTTGTGGAAAATTTGGCCAATATCTCCAAACAAAACATAGATTTTGTTTAAAGTTCAAAGCCTTTATTGTCATTGTACATCATGTATACAACAAAATTGGTTTAGCCTCTACTGGTGCAGTCCATAAAAGAATACAAGACAACATGAATAATATAAAGAATAACACAATAGGTGGGAGAAAGGGGGTTGGTACTTACCTGACACGCCCGTTCTCTTTGAGCTGTGAAGAGCATCCAGTAGTGGGAGGTGCTTCAGTCTCTGCATGTCTAGGCTGGATTTAATTTGTGGAATGCTCCTCCCCCTCCATGGGTCTCCTCCCCAGAGTTCCCCATTTTGGCAAAGAAAAGAGAAATAAACGCCCTCGTCCCACCAGATGGAAAAAGGGTGGGGCTGGATGCTCTTCACAGCTCAAAGAGAACGGGCAGTCAGGTAAGTTACCAACGCCCTTTCTCCCTTGAGCTGTGCAGAGCATCCGGAAAGTGGGATATACCAAAGCTTGGCCTGTGCTATGGGAGGGACTCCGTCTGGCTTGGAATTTCCTCCTTGTCCCTGTTGGACCCGTTGCAGAACTCTTCTGCCAAAGGAGGCCTCAGAGGATGAAAACACATCTATTTTATAATGCCTAATGAAGGGCAGTGGAGAGGCCCAGGTTGGGGCTCGACAAATTTCAGTTATTGGTGCCTTTGTGGTCCACGCTGTCGATGTTGCGGCACCTCCTTGTTGAATGAGCTGTTATGCCCCTGGGCACCTGCACTGATTTGAGTCTGATATGTTTTCGCTTAGTCGCGCGCCTGTTAGCCAACGGCCTATTTTTAGGAAGGTGAGCCTTGCATCCCTGAGTTTTGGGCTGAAATGAAACAAAGAAGGCTTCCATTTTTCTGAAAGCCACTGTACAGTTGAAATATATTTGCAATGCTCGCCTCACATCAAGCCTATTGCCATTTGTAGTTCCAATCCTTGGGAATGGTCTGGGACAAAAATTAGGAAGTATCAGCTCTTGTGCCCTATGAAAAACTGAGTTAATTTTGGTATTAAACATAGATCAAGGATGAAGACCACTGAATAGAATGGAAAACACAAAGATCTTGTCTCATAGACAAAGCTGCAATCTCCGAAATACGACGAGCAGAAGTGATTGCTACAAGGAAAACTATATATCCAGAAATTGGAGACTTTAACGATTTCAAGGGTTCGAAAGAGCCTTAGTGAGTGCGACTAGGATCTTGTTAAGGTCCCAGGTGGGATAACGGTTGTACCGCTGGAGGCGTAAATTTGTGGCTCCTCAAAGGAAACTCTGTATGCATGGATGATGGAAAAGAGATAAGTAGACCTTCACAAGTGAGAATGACGCAAGGCCGCCACCTGTCTTTTCGACGTATTAGGTGATAATCCCTCATCAAGTCCCTCTTGCCAAGAACTCTAGGATTTTTGAGCCACAGATGGAGAGATGGGAACAATTTCAGACTCAGTACACCATTTGCAGAAACTGGACCATGTGGCATTTGTAAATGCGAGTTGTTGAGGGGCATCTGGCAGCTTGGATAATGGCGATAAACTCTGTTGGAGCCAGTGGGAGTAATTGAAGTTCTCCGCTCCTTCCGAGGGTACCCGGAAAAAAATCTCTGCAGCTGAGTGTTGAGGGGGGAAGCGAACAGGTCCACACAGGCTGTCAAAATGTCCTGACTGCCTCTTGAAACAGGGTTTGGATGGGGTGCCACTCTGATTGATCGATCGTGGCCCTGCTCAGCCAGTCTGCCTATGCATTCGACAGACCTGAAATGTGCTCTGCTCTGATGGAAAGTAGGTTGCTCTCCACCCAACGAACACAACAAGCGCTCCACTTCTTGCATGAGATGTTTCAACTGTGTGCCCCTTTTGTTTTCATGTGAGCTTTTGGCTGTTATGTTGTCATCAATATTAGTATGTGCTGATTGCGTACCTGTGGAAGAAGCTTGTGGAGAGTCAGGTGTACTGCTCGAAGCTCCAGCCAGTTTATGCTGCACAACTGTTCTATGGTGGACCAGCGGCCTTGGGTTGTGAGTGATTGAATGTGCGCTCAGCCCATCTGAACAGGCTGGCATCGGTGGTGAGGGTAAGTCTGTGTGGCTTCTTTGAAGAGGCAACCTCTGTTGATGACTGGTCTGGTCACCAGAGGAGAGATATGAGGACCTTTTGAAGGTCAGTACCTTGATCTTTTATTTGAGTTGCTTCAGCCGGAGTGCTGGTAGGGAACAGGAACCACTGGAGGGATCTAGTGTGGAGCCAGGCCCAAGGGACTGATAGAGATACATGAGATCATTCTTGCCTAAACAATTTTGATAGTTTCCGCTAGTGACACCCCTCTTAAAACCTCTGATCTCCTTGATTTAATTGCTGAATGCTATTTAGTCTATCTGTGACAAGTAACATTGCCTTCCACTGTATCTATGACTTCCCCAGATGGGTTAACCGAGTCGATGGTGTTAAATGGACTCTTTTTCCCAATGTTATTGAAGAACCTGTTGTTGTTGTAGGGATTGAAATGTGTTCTGAGTATCTATTGACTGCTTGATGAATGGAAGATGACAAAATCAAGATGTCATCAAGATAACACTGGAGTCGTACAGGGATATCACGGAGATGAGCAGCTAGCGCTGCGAGAATACAATATCTAGGTTACTTATAGGACCTAGATATACCAAAATCTAGGTACGCCTCCGTCAGGTCTATGGACATGAGGAAGCGTCACTTTTTCTGATGCCAAGTAAGATAGATTGCAGGGTGTACAATTTTAAATTTGCGATATACTAGAAAACAGTTGAGACGTTTCAGATCCAATATTGCTCTCCACCCCCCCGAATTTTTGGAACAACAAAAAAATATGATCGAAACGCTCACCCTCATTGGTGGTGACTACTGGCTGGATGTTTCGTTATGTCCAGTAGAGGTTGTTGGATAGCCTGTTTCCATGAGATTACATTAACCGGGTCTCTGAAAGAATCTGGAGGGTGGATTGAAACTCCAGCGCAAGGCCAAATCTAATCGTGTCTCTGACCAGGAATCAGAGGTTGAGGAGTCCATTGGTCGGCGAATAATTTTAAGGCATCCGCCAATGGGGGTCGGATCCAGGGAGTTATCTTGGATGCTGAAAGGACCTATTTTCCTGCTCCCCGAAAGGATCTCATTGGATTTGACCTTCCCTTCTGCTCCTGTCCCCAAAGTTGGACCCGTCTGGCTTTGCTGCCCTGGTCTGAATGATGGGGTCTCTGGTATCTGGGTAAAAAGGATCCCTGGTAAAAGGGCCGAAAGGATCCCCTCCAAAAAGTACTGAGGATTTCTAGCATCGACTTCTGAATAAGGGAAGGGAGAATTTTCTTTTTTGTTTGGTAGCGGATTAGAAGCGGATCAAGGGAAGGGCCAAACAGTCCTGTCTCCACAATTGGGGAATGAAGCCAGCTGCATTTGTTGCTTAAAGTCTGCTTGCCAATGTTTTAAACCATAGTAAGCATCGCACTTGGACATGTGAAGTAATGGCCCTGGCTGAAAACTTGACCGCATGATAAGTTGCGTCCAGCTGAGAATTCAGCAGCTGCTATAAGTTTAGCAATATCTTGGTGCGCTCTTAAGGTTGGAATTAGGGACATGTTCCTGTAAGAGCGGAGCCATCTGAGAGAAGAATGAAGAAAGAGGCAGCTGTGGCTGCTCTGATTTGGCCCACGCGTCAGACTGATGAGCTCTGCGTAGGGTAGCTCAGCCTGTTTTTCCTCTGGCTTTAATGCCTCCAGCACTTTACTGGGAATGGAGGAGGACAATGCAGAGGCCACTGTTTCTGTACCAGGTCCAAAAACATGGGAGGAACTGGGATCACCTCTGCTTCAACTACTGGTTGGGTTGAAAATTAGATCTTTCTGGTCCCTCTTCCGAAGGAGTTGGAGTGGTAGAAGGATCAACTTGTTTGACATGCAATATTTTTTGCCTTAAACAAGAGAGATCTGAAAATTTGTGGGCGGAATAAGCCTTTAAAAACAGGTTGGTCAGGAACAAGGCCCTCATCTCAGACATTCCCCTTTCTGAGGGGTCTGCTTCTGAACAGGGCTCGCTGTCATGTATTTGATCCTGATTCAATCTCTTCCATTTGATCAATTTGATCCACTTCTTCCTCCTTCCTTCTCCTCCTCCTTCTCAGTCAGACTTGGAGGGGGACTTCCTTGTAAAAGTACCTGGGTATAGTGCTGCTCTGACCTGGTCAAACGACCTCAGCGATTGGGAATCATAATTGGCAATGACAGGATGTTCCCTGCTCATAACTGCGTGTTTGAAGAACCTGCTGCAATTCCTTGGCGGATTGCCAAGCTCATCCAGGCACCTCATCCTCTCTGGAACTTCCTCTGGAAGAATTGTCGTCCTGACAAAGACCGGCAGCCATCGGAGTGAATGTAGCTTCAGGAGCCCTTCGCGTGGTCGGTGTCCCAGGTACTTGGCCTGTTGTTTTGGGGAGTCAAGCTGCGCCTGGATGAGAGAGAGAGATCTTGGGGAGGAGGAGGGTGGGGAAGAGGTAGATGGACCTGGACTGGAGGAGGGAAAGTCCTGTGAGACCTTTGTTGCGCCTTCCCGTGTGCACTTATTTTTGTTTTTGTAAAGCTTTATGGTGCCTGAATTGGCATCCCTTTCTGAAGTTTTAGAATTCCCTTTCACCTGCTTAGGTTTGTGCTGAGATTTGGCTTTGACCTTCAAGGATCAGGTCTGAGAGCTGCTACTGTCTACCATTTCGATTGAAGTTGGATTGCAGGATGCTTGTTATACAATGCAATACTGTGAGGGCGGTTGGCACACCAAAGGCCTGATCTGCGACAGAGCGCTTACCCTGATGATGTTTTCATTGCCCCCTTTCCTCTTTTTTTTTTTTTTTAATAACACCTATCTATAATGAATCGTATCTCAGTAATAATATTTTATTGATTATTAAAATATTATACTGAAGAGAAAATTATTATTATTATTTTATTATTATTATATTATTTTATAGTATTATTATATAACACGAATACATAATATATTCAAAAACTTAAGAATAATATATATATATAATACGTGCTGTTTAGCTTCCTTCGGGTATTATCCCAGGTCATTGTAGTGTTGTTAAGTTGTAGCAACGTTTCAGCAGAATCTCATCTGCCATCCTCAGGCTTCTGTATGGAAGTGTTTCTCACAGTTCCTGGTTTCAAATTTGAGGCTGGTCCATTCTGATTGGCTATTGAGCCTGGGTCTGTGTTCATTGGACTTGGAGTTTGATTTGATTGGTGTTTCTGTTTCTTCTGTCTGTTTTGTGGCTTTGATTGGCTGCAACCCTCTTTTCTTGTGTTGGAGGCTTTCAAGTGCACCTTGGCTCCGTGTGAAAGGACGGCTGCTCTTCATTTAGCAAGCTGCTCTTCATTAGCCAAGCTGGGTTTCACCTGGGTGCCTGGTGGGGGGTGTTTGAGTTGGAGCTATCAGAGGGAGTCTGTCTGTGCCCAGGTGTTTGCCTGGCTTGTGGTGTGGAGATCTTTTCTATTGAGAGTGCAGGCTTCCAAATGATTGACAGTCTGGTGGAATCATTCTCTTCTATTCATGCTTTCAGGTCTTTTTTTCAAATCTCTAATGGCTTCTCTGATGATTCTGTGGTTGGGGTTTTCTATAGTGGCTAGGGTTTGGTGCCATCATGAACTTGATGTTGTGACCCTGTGGTTTTCATGTGTTGGACTAGTGAGGAGGTGTGTTCCAGCTTTTTAACTGCATTTTTGTTGTTCATCTAGGCGGCGTTACTTATTCTTCTATTGGTCTGTCCAATGTATGTGGCCGGGCATGATGTACAGGAATTTCGTATATGCCTTGGTTTTCCAGGTCAATTTTGTCTTTGGGGTTCCTCAGGATGGCTGCTATTTTTTTGTCTGTTTTGAAGGCAGTCTTGATGTGATGCCTGTGTAGTATCTTACTGATTTTATCTGTAGTACTCTTATGTAGGCGCAAAGACAGCTGTTCCCATGGTCTGTTGGTCTCTCTAGGTCTCTGTTTATGTCTTGGTGTGTTTTTGTGGATCAGGTTTTGGTGATTTTGCTTTTGTGGAAGCCATTGGCTACTTCAGTCAGGGTGGCATAGTTCAGTCTTTATATGTGTCTTATCTGCCAGGCCGTTTGGTTTCTGGTAATTAGTGTTTTCGCTACGGAATTTATCTGTGCTGGGTGGTGGTGGGATTTGGGCGTTGAGGTAGCGTCGGTGTGTGTTTTTTCTTTTGTATATGGTGTGTCCCAGTGTGCATCTGTTCTTTTGTAGATTAGTACATCTGGAATGTAGTTGTTTGTTTATTTCCGTTTCATGGTGAACTTGATTTTTGGGGTGTGTGTTGTTTAGGTGTGTTAGGAAATTGTTTAGGTTTTCTTTTCCATGGGGCCAAATCACAAATGTGTCATCGATGTTATCTTAGCCATAGTTTGGGTTTTGTGGTGGCATTACGCCGGGCTCTGGATTCGAATTCTTCCATGAACAGGTTTCAATGATGGGTGACAGTGGTGATCCCATAGGGGCTCCTTCAATTTGCTTGTATCTTTGTCCTTTGTATATGAAATATGTGTTGGTTAGGCAGTGTTCTGTTAGTTCCATGAGGTCTTTTAGCTGGTTTGGTATTTATTTTTGATGATTTCAAGAGTTTCTTTTATTGGGACCTTGAGTGAATAGTGAAACCACGTCGAAACTTACAAGCAGAATCTTCTTGTTTTACCGTGTAGATCTTTGATAAATTTCTAGGGAGTGGTATGAGTTTTGTACATATGACGCTGCGGTTTCAGCATGGGGCTGTAGTTGTTTTGCTAAGTATTTAGCTAGGTTTGTAATGGTACTTCCTTATGGAGCTGACTATGGGTCTGAGAGGTATGCCTTCTTTGTCTATTTTTGGGAGGCCGTATAAATTTGGGGCACTTAGAAGATTTTTCCTCTTTTGGGATGATCGTCTTGTTGATTTCTTTGCTTATGTGGCTGGTTTTACAAATTTTTCTTCTTTGTTAATTTTTTCTGATATGTGGTTGGTCTGTGTTTTATAGGTTTTTGTATGCTGGAGTTCCCTTGGAGTAGGTCTGATCAATTTTTTGTTTTCATATAATATATAAGTTTTTCGCGGGTATGCTGTTCAGCTTTCCTTTTGGGTATTCATCCCACGTCATTGTTAGTTGTGCTTTTAAAGTTGTAAGCAACGTTTTAGGCAAGATCTCATCTTCATCAATCAGGCTTCTGATTGATACACCACTGTTTGAATATACTGTATTGTTAATACACAAGACCGAACTCAATTACAGAAGCTGATGATTGCAGAATGAGATTCTGCCCGAATATTGTTGCTACAACTTTTAAAAGCACAGCTAAACAATGACATTGGGATCAGCATACATACATACATACATTACATACATACATACATAAATACATTACATACAACATACATACAGTACATTCCCAAATTTTTGGAGAACGCCTCAAGGCCAGATTGATAAGGGTACAGGCCTTTCACAGGTCCCTGCACAGGCAGACACAGGCCTAGGTGCTCGCTGTGTGCCCACTTGGGTTTGATTTTGGGCCTATGAGGGTTTAGGCCTAACATTTTAATTTGTTAAAGAATAAGCCTCGAATGTAGATATAAAAACAAGACGAGGGTATAAGGTCGCCCTGGTTTGTTCCCTGAAGGAAACCTTGAATCATGACAGAGTTACCTCACACAGCCATGAAATGGGAATACAGTGCGCAGTCATGAGGTTTCTTTGGGTCCAGAAAAGAATGCCCTCCCAGCCATTAATCTTTTTGGGCACATCACGTTTTCCCAGCAGAAAACTCCTCCTATGTGAAGGGAAATAGCCTCCCGATGGCTTTCCTTATAAGGCTAAATGGCGTTTGGAAAGGGTGGGAAGGCCACTAAGCGTTTGAATCCTCCACCCAAGTGGCATTTTCAGAATGGAAAGAAAGTCGAACGACTCCATTTGTGAGCAAAGGAGTTCAATGCTGCTGTTTTGGGTTAAAAGAAACTCTGTGGCAATTCTGTCAGAAAATGGAAAGGTAGAAAGATTTGGTTTTGTGGGGAGGGGTTGTAGAAAGCAGCGCCCCGAAGCCTCCGTTCTTGGGGCACAAATTGGGCACTTCACCTGTAATGCGAGTGATCTCTTGTAATGCGGCCAATGTCCGAGAGAATCGCAATGCGAGTCAGAATCGTAAAGGATTCTTAAAGAACAAGCTGATTTAACTTTCAAAACCCTGCTAGCAAGGAAAAGACTTTTTCCTGTTGCGGCCAAAGAAAATCACAAAGCACTGGTCCCTTATCTTCTCTACGAGGCCTGAGCCAAAACTGGGGAAGAGTCCCGTGGAGGAGGAGCATTTTCATCAATAATTAAGCCCAGCCTAGACATGCAGAGACTGAAGCACCTCCCACTACTGGATGCTCTGAACAGCTCATGGGAGAACTAGGCATACGTTTTCATATGTCCCTCATATTCTGTGCAACATGCATATTACTCTGGGGTATGATCTTATATCATGGTATCTATATATCACACACTACACTGACACCA
Source organism: Laticauda laticaudata (assembly GCA_004320025.1). NCBI lineage: Eukaryota > Metazoa > Chordata > Lepidosauria > Squamata > Elapidae > Laticauda > Laticauda laticaudata. The sequence continues at coordinate 5,705 of BHFT01018009.1, read as the reverse complement.
GTGAAATTCATCATATTAATCTGTTTTTGGTGCTATATTGTGTTTAGGAGTCTGACAGCCCATGGTAGAAGCTGTTTTTAAATCTGTTTGTCTTGGTGGCTATACTTCTGTGTCTTCTGCCCAATGGTAAAAGTAAAAAGAGAGCCCAAACATGTTCGCATTATTTTGTAAAAAACTGGGTTCTAGGATACCACCTCTCAAGATCACATAATATTACTTACATTATGGGCCCTGAATGAAGGAGGTACATATAATATATTAACAAACACATTCATGTACTCAGGCATGGTTGATATAACAACTGCAGGTCAAATTTTTACTTACACAATTTTTGTGTTGTATATTTCTCACAACAAAATAGTCCATGCTAGCCTTTACAGATTAAAATTTCTATTTAAAAGAAATGATGGATTATTAAAGAAAGATTCAATAATGACTTCTTCTGCTTTAATTTTATCCACCACTATCTACAGGCCATCATTCCCATGAAGATCAATGAAGAACCAACAACTAGGTTTTTGACAAGATGGCAGGATATGAGTGTGTATATTCTATTAAAAAAGGAAATGTGAGAAGCAATCTCACTGCTGAGAATGCCTCCAGTTTATCTTAACACAGATCTTTCTTATGGCCTAGATAAGTGAAAGTAGGAAGCCAATATCAATTGTGAATTTGAATATAACTAAAACAGCATTATTTGTGACAAGGTATCCAAAGATGTTCAAATTAATTAATTGAAAAAATTGCTTGTCCATCATAAAGAAAAGCAAATCTTGCTTAAGGTGCAGCAGCATAGGTAATAGTCTTGTCTTGTTAAACTTGAATGTTAATTTTGGACTTCTTTGCTTTCAACAAAATGTTTTGCCAAAGATTCTTGAATAAACTGGACAACTCAGAGATACAAATAATCTGATTAAAGTACTGATTAAAGAACAAAATATAATAACTGATTAAACAGCAACTATATCAGGGGTATCAAACTCAATTTCATTGAGGCCCGCATCAGGGTTGTGTTTGACCTTGGAGGTCCGGGTGGGTGTGGCCAGGGTGGGCATGGCCAGCTCAACATCACTCATGTTGGGGGCACCTATGGTGGTCTGAGCGCTCTGCCAGAGAAAATGGAGCTTGGGAGGGCCGCATGTGTCAATCCCAAGCTCCATTTTCACTGGCAAAGAGTTGCAGAAGGTTGTCACAGCCAAAAACAGAGCTGTTTTCACTGGCAGAGACACCGTGAGCTGTACTTTGCTGTTTCGTACTTTGCTGTTTCGAGAGTAGCCCCATGGACCAGATCTAAGCACCCCATGGGCTGGATCCAGCCATGGGCCTTGAGTTTGATACCCCTGAACTAAATAATTAGCTGAATAATCCTCAGAGTAGAAATAACAAAGATGTGTAATTGAAGCTCTTATTTTTATCATGTAATATTTGTCTTTAGAGATGAGTAGTAATATGGTTAAATGTGCTGATGACCCAAAATGATTTAGGATTAAATCAAAAATATGCAGCAAAAGCTCCAGATGTTCTTTGTGAATCAGCCATTAAAATGGCAAATAAAGTGATTCTTTGAATTAAAAAAAAATACCAAGGAGAATATTTCTAGCTCGGGGTTGAGATGTAGAGTCCTTAATGCTCTCTTAATTTGCTTGTTTTCTCTTGCAGACATTTCATTACACCTGAACTAGATAACATCATTACTGCTATTTTGTATATCGTATTTTTTTAGTGTTCACTGGGATGTAGGTTTCTTTGTCCTCCGGTATTTTTTTTTGCTTTTTGTAGGTATTGTGCTCTGTCAATAATAACCATGATTCGGTCTTTGTCTGCAGGTAGGATGATGATGGTCTGGTCTTTTTTTAGCTTTCTGAAGGCTATTTGGTCTTCTTGTATAATTTGATACAGCACTGATGATGTTACCTAGTTTGGGGAATGAAACATCTGTAAGAAAGAAAAAAGCTCAGAGAGCACCAAGGACCATTCAAAAAAAAAACTTGTATTATGCTAATGAGTCAGAACTGGCAGTGAATCACTTGAAAAAGTGTGTTAGGTCTTGGGGAATAAAGCAAATTATATGTTGGGACTTCTAAGGAAAAGAAGGGAAAAACATCAATCCATCAGTTACCATAAATCAGAAATATTTTAAGTTGTATTTCATCCTTGAAAATGTATGTATTTATTTATCCTTAGAATAATATGTGTTTCTAGTTATGGCATTTTAAAAAATTATAGAGTGGGCAAAGATGTGGAGGAAATATTGCAAAGTTGTGATTTTCTTTTTAGCTTCAAAAAAATGAATGAGAATGTAACGCAAGTGGATAAAACATGTATATTTTTAAACAAAATAAATGAAGATATTTTTCATTTATGTTAACTGACCAATATCTCGACTCATCCAATCAAGTTATAGGGAGATATTTCTTCACATAACACATAATTAAACTACATAATTTGTTATGAGCAGAAAATGATAATCCAAGCATGGATAGCAATAGATGTTAATGAGGGTTAAGTATGAAAGCTTCCTTATGGCTATATACATTGTCCAATATAAGGTTTTTCAATACCAGTTGCTGGGAAACATGATTCAGTGTGTGTTTCTGCATTTATGTATGATTAGAAATCTGGATCTCCATCATGAGAACCAAATGTCTGATTCAGAAAAGGTCTTATGTTGTCCATGGTAAATAGTATCAGGGTGGTATCTTTTCTCTTCTTAATAATCTTGAATTATCTGAAAAAATATTGACAAAATATTTTGGCCAAGGAGAATGGCAATGATTAAAAAGCTGCTGCAAATAATAGACAAGGGAGACATATTTTAAGCCTCATGTTACAATGTTGATAATTTCCTGTCTAATAAGTAATGTCAAATTAGATTTCATTTCCATGAAAATTAATGTGCTTTTCCCCAGATATTTATGGTATTAAATATAATTAATTGAATTAATTTCATATGTTTGCAATCAGAAATATATACTTTAGGTTAAAAAAGACCTGAGTTCTATTGCAATTACATATTATCAATATTATTCTCAATACTTTTATTTTCAAATAAAATATTTTCAAATAGAGTGAATGTGATAATGTACACATTAATCTCATTGGAATTTATTCAGAAATACATTCCACTGTGTAGTATTTACTTTCAGAGAAAAAGTCAGAGGATTACAGGCTTAGTCTAGTTTGTAGCTCCAACTATCAATGGTTGAAATCCACAGGAACAGCCTATAATACAATCGTATGTCATATAAAACTACTGACGTTTAAAATTAACAGCACGTCAGGAGGCTTTTGGATGGCTTATCATGGCAACTCCTTGTATCATGGAAAAATAGGTCTTAAGCATAGTAATACAGGAAATAATATAAATTGTCATATAATACATTAATCATATTTCTTTTGCTCCTTGGTTTTTTTTTTCAGAATGTCTTATTATGTTAGCTAAACAGATGTTAGACAACAGCTTGACACTTAGAATTATTACATTCAGTTGGCGGCGGTCTGACTGTCTGACAAGTTTCTTGTTCCACTTGTCCCGATACACAAAGATTTTTCCAGCATGCGCTCTCGACTTTTTTTAAAAAAAGAAAGGGAATTTTAATACCAGGGAGTTTGAAGGCCCTGTTAACACAAACCCCACAGATTTCTAATCCAAACAGTCATACATTACAAAAAGCAATGCTTTATTCTACTAAAAAGTTCTCACCAGACATTTTTAGATACCTTTGAAATATGTTTAGCCTTTCTTGCCCCTACCAACCTTTCTTTCTCCTAAAACTGAATTCACAACTCCCCTTTAGAGCAGGAGCCCGATTCCTTTTCTGTGGCCTGTGAAGGAAATGGTACTTTGTGCTAATTACGTCCAGTCCTTAAACAGCCACAATGGATAAGTCTGGCTGATGTATTCATTGAAATAAATTATTTCAGCTTCATTTCAGCCTCTCTTTGCTCAAGGAAAGAAAGTGACATCAAGTGATTTGCACTCAAGAATTACAGCATGAAGTGCCCCTTCATACAAAGACACCAGAAGCTTAACAACTAAGGCAGACATTAGCAATGTTATTTGTAAAACATGCACACGCCTACACTTGACCTACAGTGTTCTAACAACAGAGAAAGCCAATATGGCCCAAGCAGATGGAGTGGCAGAAAAGGAGGAGGAAGTACAAAACAATGTGTTTCTGCTGCCAAGCAACCTTGGCTGAAAACTATATGGGCAGCAGACTGTGGGAACACAAGATTAACTCATATAGGAGCAAATAAATCAGAGCTTTATATCTGTTTTAAAACACTATTGATTAGAACAGGACTGCTTGTGTCTTGCTGATGGCCAACAAAGACAAGAAATGGAAGATCTTTGTAAGCCTGTACAAACTATGTTCTAAAATATCTACCTATTTCAAAATGCAACAATACTGCATCAGATTTCAAGTGAAAGCAAACCTGGAAATTTGGAAACTACCTGAGACAAACTGTGAATTTTCATAATTTTTCAGAAAGATAAGAAATTTTCAATAAAAAATTGCACAATTTGCACAATGTTTCATTTTTCATTATCTGTTATTAAATCTTTTCATTCTCATTTGCTTTATGAAGGCAATATAAATTACAAAGCTTTTTTTTTTCATTTGAATTAACAAAATTAGTACTGTCTCTATAAGGGGATGCGATAAAAATGCAGAGCATGACAGTCTGGGTTTGAAACCTAAGGGCCACACACAATGGGGTGAGCTCCCGTTACTTGCCTCAGCTCCTGCCCACCTAGCAGATCAAAAGTATGCAAATACAAGTAGATAAATAGGGACTATTTCATTGGGAAGATAAGAGCATTCCGTGCACCTTGGAATATCATCATCCTGGTCACATGACCACAGAAATGTTTTCAACAACACTGTTTCCCTTGGCTAAGAAATACAGATAAGCATCAACTCCTAGAGTCAGACATGACTGGACAGAGAAAACCTCTACTTTTGCTGTCTGTATTCCATTTCCTTCTCATTTATGTGACTGTTTTTACAAGGCTGTTATTGTGAGCATCAACAGGCCACTATAACCCATTTAAACTTCCTGAAAATTTTTATCCAATGCCTGCATGCAAATGAAAGATACTTAAGTCAAAGCTATTTATCTCACAGAAAAGTATCTCAGAGCTGGTTTTTGTTTCTCCAGCAACAGTCAATCAGTACTATATTTATGCTGGTTATAGCTCACTCTGAGCCGTGGTGGCGCAGTGAATAGAGTGCAGTACTACAGACTACTTCTGCTAACTGCTTGCAATTTGGCAGTTCAAATCTCACCAGGCTCAAGGTTGACTCAGCCTTCCATCCTTCCGAGGTGGGTAGAATGAAGACCTTGATTGTTGGGGGGCAATATGCTGACTCTGTAAAACCGCTTAGAGACAGGATAAAGCACTATAAAGCGGTATATAAGTCTAAGTGCTATTGCTATTATTACTCAGTAGAGCTATCTCTTAAGAATAGGAGCAGGTTCTGCATACCACAGAGGGCTGATCAATGTATTTAAAAGCACCTGTCACTGCTGAATTAAGCAAGAGATGAAAGTGGTTTTGTAATTCTAGGAGATAGTCAATATATTCATTTAGTTTTTAAAAGGGCATTGGTCTTTACCTGTTACACCCGTTCTCTGTGAGCTGTGAAGAGCATCCAGAAGTGGGAGGTGCTTCAGTCTCTTCTGGAAAGGCTGGGCTT
>BHFT01018008.1:0-13351 GCA_004320025.1 Laticauda laticaudata | reverse complement strand
GATGGAACATTTTCTTGTCCGCTGTGTCCTTTTTACATACTTTTTGCATCCGTCGGCCGATGTGACAGGGCCTTTAGTACTTTGTTTTTGAATGTATTCATTCTTTACCATGTCACTTGGGGAATATTATATGTTACATTATGAGTCATCTACACTTTTAATTTGGGGCATGACCTTAGAGCATTAGAATTCACCCGCTACTTCTGCTTATCCAGTCTATATGGCATTACTTTTTCATTAGGGTATGTATAAATACAAACTTTACCTATGGAACAACAAGATTTATATCTAATTTAATCCCTTGTTCAATTTAGGTATTTGCACTTATCATATGAACCAGTTGCCAAACATCTGAATTTTGGTCACATGACAGTGGAGGTGCTGCCGTTGTCATGTGAAAAATGTCGTGTCACTTTTTTCAGCACCATTGTAATTTCAAATGTCACTAAATGAACTGTTGCAAGTCAAATACTATCTGTATTTCTTTTTAACATGTAAACAGTCTGTTTATAATTTACGAACAGTAGTAGGATTTTTTACAGGGAAAAAAGTCTATAATCATCACAGCGAATGTTATAAGTATAATCTCAGCAATTCACGATGTTATATACCATATATATAACCATGAGCTGTTCAGAGCATCCAGAAGTGGAAAATACTTCAGTCTTTGCATGTCTAGGCTGGGCTTAATTTGTGGAAAGCTCCTCCTCCTCCTCGGGACTCCTCCCCAGCATTCCCCAGTTTTGGCTCAGCCTCGTGAGAGATAGGCAGTGCTTGTGATTCTTCCTTGGCCAAAACAGGAGTATTACTCAGCAGGTTTGGATACAGTCCAGTTTGTTTTTTCAGGCTTTTAGCCTCCAAATCACATTACGATCTCCCAACATTAGCTCTCTCCATCTGGTCGTCAGAGATCATTTGCATTTTGGGGCAGTGCTGTTTCGTGCCCCGAAGCAGCGGGTGGCTTCGGCATTGCTCTGAGCCCCCCCCATCTGCTTTTTCTACCCCCTGCCATTGTGATTCTGCATTACCTTTCTCTATATCGGCAATAGCGGTGTGGGCGTTTTCGGTCTTGTCCGAGTTGTATCATTTGATTATTATTATTTTCTCTTCAGTATATTTTAATATCAATAAAATATTATTACTGAGATACGATTCATTATAGATAGGTATTATTCAAAAAAAAAGAGGAAAGGGGGCAATAAAAACATCATTAGGGCAACCGCTCTGTCCGCAGATCAGGCTCTTGGGCATGCCAACCGTCCTCACAGTATTGCATTGTATAACAAGCATACTGCAATTTCAACTTCAATCGAAATGGGAGATGGTAGCAGCTTTCAGACCTCATCCTTGAAGGTCAAAGTCAAATCTCAGCAAAAACTTAAGCAGGCAAAAGGGAATTCGAAAACTTCAGAAAGAGATGTCAAAAAGGCACCAAAAAGTTTTACAAAAACAGATAGATTAGTGCACACGGGAGGCGCACAAGGTGTCACAGGACTTTCCCTTCTCCAATCCAGGTCCATCTACCTCTTCCCACCCTCCTCCTCCCCTAGATCTCTCCTTCTCATCCAGGAGCAGCTTGGCTCCCCAAGGCCAACAGGCCCAAGTACCTGGGACACCGACCACGTGAAGGGCTCCTGAAGCTACATTCACTCCGATGGCTGCTGGTCTTTGTCAGGACGACATTCTTCCAGTGGAAGTTCCAGAGAGGATGATGGCCTGGATGGAGCTGGCAATCCGCCAAGGAATCGTAGCAGATCTTCAACATGCAGTTATGACCAGGGAACATCCTGTCATCGCCGATTATGATTCCCAATCGCTGAGGTCGTTGACCAGGTCAGAGCAGCACTATACCCAGGTACCTTTACAAGGGGAAGTCCCCCTCCAAGGTCTGACTGAGGAGGAGGAGGAGAAGGAGAAGGAAGAAGTGGATCAAATTGATCAAATGGAAGAGATTGAATCAGGATCAATACACGACAGCGAGCCCCTTAGAAAGAGGAATGTCTGAGGACGAGGGCCTTGTTCCTGACCAACCTGTTTTTACAGGCTTATTCCACCCACAAATTTTCAGATCTCTCTTGTTTAAGGCAAAAAATATTGCATGTCTAAACAAGTCGACCCCTTCTACCACTCCAAATCCTTCAGAAGTGGGACCAGATGATCTAATTTTCAACCAACCAGTAGTCGAAGCAGACGTGATTCTAGTTCCTCCCATGTTTTTGGACCTGGTACAGAAACAGTGGGCCTCTGCAGTGATGTACCCAGCCCCCAGTGGGTACAACAGAAAATATTTCAATTTGGCCCCGATTTCTCAAAAGTATTGAATACTCCCGAGGTAGATGAACCTATAGTGGGATTAGCGTCCTCCTCCATTCCCAGTGAAGTGCTGGAGGCATTAAAGCCGGAGGAAAAACAGGCTGAGCTAGCCCTATGCAGGGCCCATCAGTCTGATGCGTGGGCCATCAGGGCGGTCACGGCTGCTTCCTTCTTTACCCGTGCTTCTTTCAGGTGGCTCCGGCTTTTACGGGAGCATGTCCCTAATTCATGTCCCTAATTGCAACATTAGAGCGCACCAAGATATTACAAAACTTACAGCAGCTGCTAAATTCTCAGCTGACGCAACTTATCATGCAGTCAAGTTTTCAGCCAGGGCCATTACTTCACATGTCCAAGTGTGATGCTTCCTATGGTTAAAACATTGGCAAGTGGACATTAAGCACAAATGCAAGCTGGCTTCATCTCCTGTTGTGGGAGACAGACTCTTTAGCCCTGACCTCGATTCGCTGCTCATCGAAACTCGAAAAGAAAATTCTCCCTTCCCTTTTTCAGACGTAAGATTCTAGAAACCCTCAGTCCTTTTGGAGGGGATTTTTGGAAGGGACTTTCGGCCCTTTTATCAGAGGTTCTTCTCACCCAGATACCAGAGACCCCCATCATTCAGACCAGGGCAGCAGCCAGAGAGGTCCGACTTCAGAGATAGGAACAGAAGGGGTGGCCAATCCAAGAGATCTTTTTGAGGAGCAGGAAATAGGTCTTTCTGGCATCTAAGAAAACTCCACGGACCCGGCTCCCATTGGCGGATGCCTTAAGTTATTCACGGACCAATGGGACTCCTCAACCTCTGATTCCTGGGTCAGAGACACGATCAGATTTGGTCTTGCGCTGGAGTTTCAATCCACTCCCCCAGACATTCCCTGTTTCCGGAGATCCAGTTAAACGTAATCTCATGGAAACAGCTATCCATCATCTACTGGACATATGAGCCATCCAACCAGTAGCTTCCAATCAACGAGGGTGAGGTTTCTATTCACATCTTTTTGTTGTTCCCAAAAGCGGTGGAGAGCAATACAAAAGCGGTTGTTCCCAAAAGAGGTGGAGAGCAATATTGGATCTGAAACATCTCAACCGTTTCTTAGTATATCGCAAGTTTAAAAAGCACACCCTGCAACCTATCTTACTTTGGATCAGAAAGGTGACGTCCTTACGTCCACAGATCTGATGGAGGCGTACCTACTTATTGCTATTCAGCCTTCCCACTATAAATTTCTGAGATTCTGTTATAATAACCACCATTTCGAATATGTGGGCCCTTCGGTTTCGGACTAGGTTTCTGCCCCAGGACCGTTCATGGAAGGTTTCTTTGCAATGCAGCTAGACTGCTATACTACGTGATATGGCTATGGTCCCCCATAGCCGGATTCAAGTATTCGATTGGAATGGTAGCGAGTACCAGGGTTGATGTTTGTCGCATCTTCCATTATCATGCAAGGCAGATCAAATGATTACTCGAGGAACAGTTCACTGTTCAATCCTTACAGACAGACACAGGTTCTCGGAATAAATTTGGAAAAAGAGTTATTATAACTGCCAACATCAGACTCGGTTGAAAGGACCCATGCTGGGGGCCAGTCAAGGATACGTGATGTGGAGCGAGCAAAGTTACTTGTGAATTGAGCGGCTCATATAGATTGAAGATAGCATGTGCAGGGCAATTAATAGAAACGTGGAATCAGTGGGTCTGGTAAAGAGGGTGTCCCTAGCTGTCACGAACTAGGTCGAAAAGCTTGGTGAGACAAGGATGCATCATCATGTGACTCGGTTGGTTCATCCACCTTGGGCCCGGCTCCACACTAGACCCTGCCAGTGATTCCTTTCCCTGGGTGTGAGTACAGCGCTCCGGCCGAAGCAAAGCTCCAGGCGGGACGAAGGTCAAGAATATCCTCAAAGTCCCCATACTCTCTCCTCTGGTGGACCAGACCAGTCATGCACAGAGGTAAATGAGCTCTTTCAAAGAGTCCACACAGACATTACCTGAATTCACCCCGATGCAGCCTGTTTGGATGGATGAGACTACGCAGCCGATTCAGAGTTGTCACAACCACAAAGCCCCCTGGTCCATCATAAGACAGTCCGTGTGGCTGCAGTATAATGACGGCGGGATCTTCGAGCAATTGTACACCTGGCTTCTGCGCGGCAGACTCTTCCACGCGGTACGGCTAATGGCAGGCACGAATAGCTAATTATTGAGACTGACAATCATAACGACCATAAGCTCACGATAAAGAATGGGGGCACAAACTAGGTCGAGTAACAATCTCATGGCCAGGGAAGCGGAATGCTTGTGTCGTTGGGCGGGGGGGGATGAAGAGGCACCTGCTTTGCCATCAGTAAGTCTAGACACATCTCGGGCTTCGTCTGATACACTAGGCAACTGGAGCTAAGGCGAAGGCCCATGTGATCGGACTGTCAATTGGAGGTGGCGCTTGCTAATTCACCAAGACGTCCCTGGATAATAAAGAAGCAGTCAGTGGGACAGTTTGGACAGGATCGCGTGTTGGTGGACGGCTGTTCGCAGGTTCCCCCCTCGTAACACTCGCTGCAGAGATTTTCCGGTACCCTCAGAAGGAGCGGAGAACTGTCAATTTACTGCCACTGGCGTGTGCCCCCAGGACTTGCTGGTATGATTCCCGCTCCGACTACCATCACAACTCGTCGTTCGCGGCATGAAGTGTCTATTATCAGAAACTGCTAGGATGAAAGGAGGCGGAGCTGAGCGTCTAGTGTGGCTCCTGTACGCATGGCGCTCGATGATGGCCGTGTATGGCACGACCGTCCCGCAGTCTATCTGTATCAACACCAAAGTAGTGAGAATTCCGCCAGACATGGGTCCTTCTAAACACCCAGTTGACGGCCCTTCAAACATCCAGGACCTGAATGGGTTGCGACCGTGACGTCTGGAGGTTGAACGGGAAATTGTCTGAAGAGCACAAAAAGCTTTCCAAACAGAGGTTATCGCCATGTATCCAAGCTGCCGAGATGCCCCTCAACAACTCGCATTTACAATGCCACATGGTCCAGTTCTGCAAATTGTACTGAAGTCTTGAAATTGTTCCCATCTCTACATCTGTTGGTAAATTCTCTAGAGTAATCTTGCAAGAGGGACTTGATGAGGGATTATCACCGGGTAATAAACGTTGCGACAAGGAGACAGGTTGGCGGCCAATTCGGCGTCAGTTCTCACTTTTGTGAAGGTTCTTGCTATCTCTTTCCCCATCATACCACGCATACAGATAGCTGCCTTGAGGAGTCCCAAAAATTCAGCCCTCAGCAGTACACTGTTTATCCCCACCTGGGCACTTATAACAAGGGTCTTGTTTTGAACTCACTAAGGGCCCTTTCGAACCCTTGGAAATCAATCAGTTCCAATTTCTAGACGTTATAAAGTATTTTCCTTGTAGCGATCACTTCTGCTCGTCATATTTCCGGAGATTGAAGCTTTGTCTATGAGACAAGATTCTTTGTGTGTTTCCATATCTAATCTCAGTGGCCTTCAATCCTGATTCCTATGTTTATACCAAAAATTAAACTTTGGTTATTTCATAGGCACAAAGAGCTGATACTTCCTACATGTTTTGTCCAGACCATCCGCAAGGGCTTGGAACTACAATGGCATATGGCTTATGTCGAGGTGAGCATTCGCGAATTATATGTTAACTGCACAGTGACTTTCAGAAAAATTGGAAGCCTTATATGCTGTCGTTTCAAGCCCAAAAACTCAGGTATGCATGGTCTTCATCTTCTACAATAGGCCGTTGTCATACGGGCCGCAGATAGCGAAAACGTATCAAGACATCAATCAGTGCAGGTGCCCAGGGGCATAACAGCTCATTCAACAAGGAGCGCCCAACATCAACAGCGTAGGCAACATAGGCACCAAAGTAAACTGAAAATTTGTCGAAGCCTGCACGACCTGGGCCTTCTCCAGCTCGGGCCCTTCATTAGGCATTACTAAGAAATAGATGTGTTTGCATCCCGCTGAGGCCTGGTCCTTTGGCGAGAAGAGTTCTGCAATGGGTCCACAGGGGACTGCAGTATGTGGAATTGCCAACGGCAGTTGACAGGTTCGCAGACTTGTGATGCTCGGCTATGCGACGTGGCTGGATGCTCTTGAAGCGCAGCCGCATGAGGAGAAAGTGGTGTGTGTGTACTTGCTACCTGGACTGCCCGTTGTGTCGTTGTCTTTGAGAGCGTGTGGAAAGAGCTATGCCAGCACCCACTTTTTCCGTCTGGGTGGGTGAGTGGGTGTCCGGGGTGTTTGTGTGGCTGTTGTGTGCTGCCAGACGCGCTGGGCGGTGCAATAGAGTGTAGGGTTAGTGCGTGCTGTTGGGGGATACTAGAGGGTGCGGTCCGAGGCTTTTTAGTGTGGCAATGTGCATGGGACGGGCGTGGTATTTCTCTCGTATTGCACGCAAGAACGTGGGGAACGCTGGGAGGAGACCATAGGAGGAGGAGGAAGCATTCCACAAATTAAGCCCAGCCTAGACATGCAGAGACTGAAGCACCTCCCACTACTGGATGCTCTTCACAGCTCAGAGAGAACAGGTGTGTCAGGTTAGTACCAATGCCCTTTTTGTGGATTCTGAAAGTTTCAGAATTTATGGCTATGTGCAAAACTGTATCCTTTCTGGTTTGAAGAAGATGAATTCAGACCAGAGGTGGTATCCAGCAGGTTCTGACCAGTTCTGGAGAACCAGTAGCAGAAATTTTGAGTAGTTTGGAGAATCAGTAAATGCCACCTCTGACTGGAGATTTTACAGTATCCTTCCCCTGCCATGCCTACCAAGCCATGTCCACAGAACCGGAAGTAAAAATATTTGAATCCCACCACTGGTTCAGATCAAAGCATAACCATAATAGTTCTATTGTTGCTGATGGGAGAAATAGAGGTTTTTTTTTTCCTTTTCCTCAATCTGGATACACTGGAAATGATATATGTATTCTAGCATGCGAATGAAAATTAAAGTCCAAAATTTTCACCATAGATTTGAAAGGATAAACATGTCTGAGAGTCACATTATGTTAATTAGATAGCATGTTGCTCCCAAGCAATATTTATTTACTCCAAAATAAGACCGGAGATATAGATCAGATTAATTGCAGGCAAGGAAAGTTGATTTAATCTTTCCTTCCCTGGCAGCTTCTCACCTGAACTGAAATTCAATCTCTTTTCCACACAGAGGCTAACAAGAAGAAAAGCTATTTCAAACTGATGTAGGGAGGAGCTGAATCTGATTTCAATAGATTCATAGCTCTGTTTACAGGAAGAATAAATCATTATATTTGCCATGCATTCTGCTTTGCAATTATTTATAATCAAAGGACTAATTTTCTCAAAGCTGAGTGCATGCAAAAAGATGTACTAATAAAATTTGAAGGGTGCAGTTGTAATCTTAGGCATAACCTTATGCATAATTTCTTGGAGGTAAATTATTTAAATATATTGGTGATTATCTGAAATAGCTTAAAAGCAATGTTTTAATTTTAATTAGAAAGGCCAATAATTTCGCAGAGAGATTCTTGAATGAGAACTCTTTGAATTGCTAGAAGAATGCAGAAAATTCATCAAGAATGAGAAGTTCAGATTTCCCGCCCCCCATCAAGAATGGAAAGTATATCACTTCTAATTGAATATTTAATTGACTATGCAAACTTGTTTGAAATAGTAGCAAAACCCAGACATTTCAGTATTTACTTGCCTGAATAATGAGGTCTTTCTGCTAGTGTCGTCTGTTCTGAATTACCTAATGGAGCTTTATTGTCCTGCTTTCCTCCCATACTGTATTCCTAATTGTTTAAAATAAAATGTTGAGAAACTGTTAATGAAACAGAGTAACAGAAGATGATGGTTGTCTCTGTTGAACGTTATTAAAACACAGAAGTTTACTTATGAAGATGATCAACATGATTTTGATTATACCAAATTGATTTCCAAGGTAATAGTTTTGAATATACTAAGAACAAACTGTATCTTGGTTTGTCTTAACTGTTGGGGATTTATTTTTTTTGACATTGTGACAGATAAGTATGTTTTAAGGGTCATGAGCAATTTCAGAACAAATTATTATTTGTATTGGGCACTTTTTCAGGATAGGAGTTTTCTTAATAACCAGGACATAAGAAGCTGCAACCTTCTCCTTTTCCCATTCTCTTTCTGTTTACTGGTTTTAAATAAAAAAATAAAGCATTTAAAATAAATTCTTTATAGCTGGCTATTAGAAATGATATTTATTTTCATTGCATTTTTATTAGTTTTAATAATTAGTTTAACTTATTAATTTTATTGATCTCTCTGATTTAAACATTGCTGATGCAATGAAAGATGATGATGAAATAATGCATTTCAAAATACTAATGATAAGTACAAAATTGAGAATTTTCACCCAAAAAAGAGATGTAACCTTATAATTAGTTCTAGAGAAAATCAGATGCCTTTAATTAGTTTCTTTTAGAAGAAAAGAACCAGTGGTGGATTCAATTTTTTTTACTACCAGTTCTGTGGGCGTGGCTTGGTGGGTGTGGCTAGGTGGGTGTGGCAGGGGAAGGATACTGTAAAATCCCCATTCCCTCCCCACCCCACTAACCTGCTTTCCAGCTTCATTCTCCTGTGCAGGGCAACAAACAATGACCCAGCCGATCAGCTGGGACTCGGGAGGCAGAGAATAGATAGGGGCAGGGCCAGTCAGAGATGGTATTTGCCGGTTCTCAGAACTCCTCAAAATTTCTGCCAACAGTTCTCCAGAACTGGTCAGAACTGCTGAATACCACCTTTTAAAAGAACCCTTATATATTTCAGCATAATACAATCTGAACCCGTGAATAAATTTAGTGGCAAGTTCTGATCTATTTAGATTTATTATTGTGACACGAAACAAAAGTAAAATATATCCTTAAGTGGCCCTTCCACAATCTATTCAAGACGAAGGATTTCAAATAATTCAAACTGATATGACAGGCACTTCAATGTGTAGCAACACTTCAAAGGCATCACAAGGTAGCATGAATGAAGTGAGGAGGTTCTCCATTTTTTCTTTCACACTGGAAAATTTAATTGAATCTATTCTACAGCTGAATAGTACAGTTGCACTTAGCAACTGCACGATGCTAATACCACAGACTATTTCTTTAAACAGGTGAATGTAATCTGTGTTTATTCATATTTTAAAAAAATTGTTATATTATTAGTTTATCTCCATTTACAGACTGCTACTTTAATAATAAATGATAAATACTATTTTTGCAATATAATAAAAAGTATTTGACTCTTCCAAATCTTCCCATTAGTTATTTATATTTTACTAAAAAGATGGGTTGTTGAAGAATAGTAGAATGTAGATTATTTTCAGCATTGTAATTGGCAACACAAAGCTGAAATTTTATGTGTGGATTGGAAAACATAAATGATATTTCCCATTATAGTCTTAAGAAGAAGACTGCTGGATAATTGTTATGTTTTGCAAACACAGAATGTCTGGATTACAGTTAAAATTTACCAAACTGGCTTGTTACTCTCATCTTGAATGCTAATCTGTTCAGTGTTACTTTGAGTTGGGCAGCCTCCACATTTAATAAAATCAAAATGATAAAATAGTAATAATCATGAAAGCCAGTTTTGTATACATGAATTTGCATATGGTTACTTTGCATACACTTGGTTGGGCTGCCATTTTCTTCTGTTACCTGGGTTTCATTTGTTGCTATTACCTCTATAATGTTGGAGAGCAATTCTCCAGAATCTCTTTGACCATTCAAAATGGGCCAGATTCTGGTATCCTGCCTTTTTTCAATAGCTGGGCTTGTTGGGGGTGGGGGGAGTCATTCCCTGGATCTGAAAAGTTGTGAATTCCTTTTTAGAGGAGAGATCAATGCTAGTGAAGAAACAGTGGTTGGTCTCATCTTGAAGTTGCCCTCCTTGGAGTCAGAGCTATTGGACAATTACTGCCAGGTCTCCAAGTTTTTCTTTGGATGAAGGTTTGCATCACTCATCCTGCTCCTTTTAGACTGGTCTCTCCTGCTATACTTGATTATAAAGGAGAATTCAGAATTTAACACTCTATTTGTAAGACATAAGGTAACTTCTAATCACAACAACTAAAACTGAAGAAAACATTTGAAACCCTTCTACCCAGAACAGCAGAGTTTCAGTCTGTATCTGAAACAAAACTTCTTTGGCTTGATCCATGTCCAGAACAAAACATCCAAATCATGCATGTTTTGGTTGGGGCACAAGCCACCCCTTAGAAGAGTTTATACATCGGTGAACAAGTGAGACAGAGTGGCATAATGGTTTGGATGTTGGATTGAAACCAGAGAGATTGCCTCAGCCAGAGAAGTTACCTGGGTGACTCTCTCAGCCCAACCTACCTCACATGATTATTTTTGTGAGGAAAAGTGGGTAGATGTTTTGCAGGCTGTCTTGAGCTCCTGAAGAAAGGGCAGGATAGAAACCTGGTAAACAAACAATTCATTTGCATAATTAATTGCAACAGTACTTAGACTTATATACTGTTTCACAGTGTTTTATAGCCCTCTCTAAGTGGTTTGCAGTCAGAATATTGCCCCCAACAATCTAGGTCCTCATTTTATTGACCTCAGAGAGCATGGAAGGCTGAATCAACCTTGAGCTGGTAGGACTCGAACTGCCAAGATGCTGGCATTCAACAGTCAGCAGAATTAGCCTGCAATACAGCATTCTAACCATTGTGCCAGACACAGCCCCTAATAATTAATGTAGATTAACCCTAATGCAAGGCGTAAAAGACTCTTAGCTTTTACTTTTGCTAACTCATCAGGAGCCAATCTTAATTGTGCAGGCTTAAAAATATGTTTCAGAATAAAATACCATACTTTATATGAAAGTAGTAGAATGGAAATTTCACATTCATACAGTGAATGCAAATTGCAGTTATATGTGTGAGCAGAAAGAATGAGAAGGTAAGTTTGCTTGTAGAATAAATGCGTATAACAGACCAGAATGACATCATCTGTTATTGTCTTACTTAGTTTAAAGAGAATATTATGAGCAGACTAATGTGGGAATTGCTGTATTGTAGCTCCATTTCTTCAGCTCTTCTGCAATGTAACATTGCACCTCATGTTATCATCCATTAGAGGGTCCCATAGCACAGTTAACAAGCATCTATAGCAAAATTCTGTTTGGGGAAGCAAAGCTCAATGTTCTAACACAGTTGCAACCATAATAAAAGTCAGTTTGGGCTGACTTTTCAGTCAAAGTAGCTGCATCTTGGTGATCTGACCATGGAGAACTCTGCCGTCAAGGTTTATTTAATAGTCTTCTTTCCTGTAAAAATAGATCATGATCTCTCTGGCCCTGAACTATGTGAAATTGTCCTACTTCTCTCCTTTCCTCTCCACCCTCCTATTTCTTATTCTTTTTCACTGTCTATTTTGCTACTTTATTGTGAGCCAGTTCATTGCCCATCTCAGCTATTATTGTGTTCATACATAAGCAGTATAGTTCACTGAGAAGTATCTGCTACTGTACATAAAATACATTAACTGGGTAGAGAGATGCCACTCACTATGGCCTGTCTCCTCCCCACCTTATTACTATGAAGAATTATTATGAAAAACAGAAACGAACAGGGAAAGAAAATATGAGACCTCTGTGGTAATAGCAACATTAAGAAATCCATATTCTTAATCAAGCTTAAATTACATGGAATCAAAATTGTTGATAAATTCTAGTTTACCTATTCTGAGCAAGTCCTCTCTCTCTTCCTTTCTTTCCGCTCTTAATTTTTTCTGGTTACTGAGTATGACTATGCCGCCTTTGGTCCGATCTAAGTATAGTACATAAAATTATATATTGCAATGTCCTACCTGTCAATGAATACTTCAGCTTCAGCTATAACAATACAAGAGCGAACAATATTCCCTTGAGCAACAAACTCAAGGGAAACTGTACCAAACTTGATTGCAGGAAATAGGACTTCAGCAACAAAGTGGTCAATGTCTGGAATACTCTACCTGACTTTGTGGTTTCTTCCCCAAATCCCAAAAACTTTAACCTTAGATTGTCTACNTTTTTATTTTTCTTATATGTATCCATTTCATGTGTTCATAACTATGTTTATACTTATACCTGTTATCTTATAATCGCTTGACAAATAAAATAAATAAAAAATAAATAGATTAAAATTGGAGGAGGCTGAAATGTATAGATTTCTTTAAAAATAATTTCAATCATAACGGAATAATTTATCAGTTTTACTATTATATTTTTGTCAGACAAAGTTATAGAATCATTCTTATTTCAAAATAGCAACTTTTATATTATCTGGCAAAATGAGACATTTATTTGGATATTTTTACAAAATTTGTGAAGCTGTGAGACTTGTACTATGATTTGAATTTACCATGAAATATTTTAGACTATAAACTTAAAAAAAAAACAATGTGAAACAGTTTCATGACAGTAGGGGATGCTATTTACTATCTTTCTGTCAAAATTAGCTTTTACTGCAAAATGTGTACAGTGATAATATTTTACCCTGAATGTGCATAAAATTTGAGTAAAATAATCGCAAATAAAAAACAAATGATAAAAATCCCTATTGACTTAAAGTCAGAAAATAGTAATTTAATAAAAATATAATTGAACTTGACTCCCAGTGAATGCAAAGACATACCTGTGAATTTTTCTTTCAATACAAGGTTAGGGTTAGGGTGTGCAGTTGTCTTTTGAGGTATGGATTTCTTCTTCTTAAGATTTATTGTAAGTTATAGTCCAAACTATAGCCCCAAAATGTCCCATTAAACTGCTACATATATTTGAGTCGGTCACTTAATTATTCATAAATATTTTACACAATCTATTTGAGAGAATTTTACAAATTCAGAATTGAACTAATATATATATATATATATGTTTTTTTAAGCTTTCGCGGGTACTTACATGTGTGCTGTTCAGCTTCCTTCGGGTATTACCACGTCAATTGGTAGTGGCTTTTAAAGTTGTAGCAACGTTTCAGCAGAGATCTCATCTGCCATCATC
>BHFT01018007.1:0-14236 GCA_004320025.1 Laticauda laticaudata | reverse complement strand
AGCAAAGGAAGGGGAAAAACTCCAGAGAAGTTCCAGAAAGAGACAGGAAGTCTAGTCCTGTCCAAGAATGTAATAAGGGTAACGGAAGAGGCAGTTTCTGAATCCAAACACTGTTCTATATGCAAGCTGGTTTCAATTCCTAGGTTTACTGTTCTGATTGTTCAAAAATGAAGAAGTGGATTGGTTCACTAGGGAACCAATCCAAGGAGCTGCTGAAAAGGCGGCCAAATTAAAGAAATCCATAGGCTAAAGCAAGGCAGGCCAGCCTGTATAAAAGGCTGCGTGTGGCTGCCAGCCAAACTTTCCTATTCTGACTACTGCTTCGAATAAAACCGTTTTGTTGTTGCGAACCCGGTCTACCTCGTGTGTTTTCGAAACAAAACACTGGGGGCGACGAAGGTGGCGATCGTCCTGAACGCGAAAAACCTGCATGCGGTTGATAGGAGCCAGACGCCAGCAGGAGATGTCTGGAAGCAACGTTCACGCCCGCACCCTATCAAACCCGAAATGATGAGGATTGGGAATCATGACACAGATCGCTTCCAGACTGTATCTGTCGAAAGCCAATGGAAATAGATGACATTCTCGGCAACAACGCAAGCGAGCCTAGTATTTCCATCACCCATTGCGGGACCCAAACGGCGGTTTTTAAAATGGCCAAGGCCCTTGCGAAGCCCCGCAGACGTTAAGCAACTAACGTGGCCAGAACTCAAAGAATCCTCAAAGCCACACTACGCTCCGGCAGTTGTCAAACTAATAAAAAGCCGGCATGACTTTCTACCGCAGCGAGACCAGCGAGATGGGGAGACCGTCGCCGATTTCGTGGCTGCTTCTGTACGGCAAATAGGGGGTGAGTGCGGATTTTCTCCAACCATCGACGAAGCGATGAGAGATCGCGTTGCGTATTGAGGGCTCAGCAGACATTACAGCACAAAGTAGCTGTTAAACAAGCCCAATATCACTTGGACCGAAGCAATCGCGGAAGCCATGGCCGCCGAAGCCGGCAAAGAAATCGGCGGTCAAAATAAAAAAATATGAAAAAAATGCGCGAAGAAAAACCCCTTACTAGAGAAAGGAAGCAGCCTACCACCACCACCCCACTTTTTCGAACAGTCGAGAGAGGGGAAACCGAATCAAGCGAGGAGACGGCGAGGCTCCACCCGTTCTGGCTCGCAAATAAAAAAACGAGGGCTATCACAGGCGCCGAAAGAAGAATTCGGCGGGAATGCGCTGGCGTGCGGAGGGAAACCATGCCCGAGCTGAATGCAATTTTCTCGCATGCTATCTGCAGGCATTACTGTAAAAAAACGCGGACCACATCGAGAAAGTCTGCAGGAATAAAAAGAAAACTTATAGCCCCACGAGACGCAGAAAATTCCCCAGCACGAGCCGAGCCTAAACGAGAAAGGAGAGAAGAGTTCGGCAAACAAGAGTAAAAACGAGCCAATACACACCAAACCGTCCACTATAGAAAGCGCCAGACGGAAAGCGGCAAGAAGGTTAAAGTGACTGTAAACCATCGAAGGGAAGCCCTGCTAAGATGCGAGGTGGACTCCGGGTCTTTCCTTTCGATGGTTTCTTGGGATACTATAAAAAACTGATCCCAGACATCAAATCCAGACAATTACAAAAAAAACAACCTTTGACTCTTAAAAGGGATATCAGGGAAACCAGATCCCTGTAATTGGCATGGGACAATTTTTAGTCACTTTATAAGCAAACACTTCAAAAAGACTAGCCGCTAACCATTGTCGACGGGACAGGGACCGCAGCCTCCTGGGGATCGAATGGTTCGCTCCCTTGGCATCGGATGACCGGGGTCGATCGAGCTAACTACCACCCAATTGGGAAGATGACCCTCATCCGCGGAATCCAAGATGTTTTCGACGGCTCACTGGGCAAGTATCGGGGAAACCCTATTACTCTTTTAGCCTGATCCCCAGATAGGCCCCAATTAAGATTAAAAGCCAGACGAGTTCCCTTTGCCACTAAAGGCTAAGATAAGAGGAACAACATTGAACAAAACTAGTAGCCCAGGGTGGTTAGAAACCAGTGGACCATGCCAGAATGGGAACGCCTATTGTTACAACCCATAAAAACCTGACGGGCCATTAGAATCTGTGGTGACTATAAGGCAACCCTGAACCATTGCTTACAACCAAGCGCATACCAGTATGCCAGTAGTCCAACATTTGCTCCACTCCCTGGGCCAAAGGAAAATTTTTGTAAATGGAACTTGGCACAAAAGCCTATCAGCAACTTCCAGTGGACCCAGAGACGCAGAAAAAAAGGCACAAACCATAGTCACACACAAGGGGCATTTTCAAATGCCACCGACCCAATTTGGAGTAAGCGTGGCACCTGGGCGTTTTTCAGAAGCCTGACTGGAAGCCTCCCTTAATGGTATACAAGGCGTAGTTCCTATTTCGCACGAACGTCTTTAATCTCGGCCAGAGACGAGACTCAACTCTTTAAAAAAAAAAAGACTCACAGAAGTACTTACTAAATTTAGCGAATCTGGCCTTAAAGTAAAAAAAGGAAAAATGCTGGACCTTAATGAAAAAAAGCGCTTGAATTCTTTGGGCTACTCAATAGACTGTGAGGGGCATCCACCCCAACAGATAAGAAAGTCAAGCAATACAAGAAAGCACCTGAACCGAGTAACAAGACAGAACTTACAAGCCTTTGTTAAGGACTTATAATTTCTATCTTGTATTTCTGCCAAACAAGGTCCACTATAGCTGAACCGTTTACACCGTCTTTTTAGATTAAAAAAGGCAAACTGGACTTGGAGTAGCAAGGAAAAGGAAGGCTTTCCAGAATATTAAAAAGTTGCTAAACATCCACAAACGTTCTCATCAATTTAGCAAACACACTGCCCTCTAAGAGTGACTGCGACGCTTCACCATTTGGAGTAGGGAGCGCGTCCTAAGCCACCAACCTCCCTGATGGCAGAGAAGCACCCGTCGCATTCTATTCTAGACTCTATCCAAAGGCTGAACGAAAATTACAGTCAACTGGACAGGGGAAGCCCTAGCAATAGTCGCTGGAGTTAAAAACGCTCATGAATATCTGTACGGGCGGGCTTTTCAAAATTAGTAACGGCGACCACAAACCAGTTGGGATTTTGCAGCGAAACAAGCCGAGCCTAACATACTGTCACAAAGAATGTCTTAAGGAAATTGGTCAGAGTTTCCTTGCAACAGCCTTATTCCTATACTCTGACGCATCACCAGGGGAAACAAATTCCCATGTGGACGCTTTGAGCAGACATCCCTTTACCAACTACTTGAGGAAGACCCGGCACCCAAGCGGGATGACATCGTTGCAAATTAGAGACTTGTCCCGATCTACCCATCTCCTGGCCTATGATGTCGCAAGAGCCACGCATAAGACTCATTGACTGCCCGTATCTTGGCTGGGTAGCGTAAAGGCTGGCCGGAAGATCAAAAAACGAAACTTTTAAACCGTTCCGCCGTCCAGACAGACTGAAACTATCTATCCTAAAGGGCGGGATTGTTTACTGTGGGGAGATCGGGTGTGGTCATCCCAGCCAAGTTTGCAGCCCCAGAAGTACAGGGATGTGCCACGAGGGTCACCCTGGCATGGTTTTAAAATGAAAAGCCTGGCCAGGAGCTATGTGTGGGCCAGGCATTTGATAAAGACATAGAAGTATGGGGTAACTCTTGCCATAAATGCCAGAAATCAGGACCTTCTCCCCCACAAGCACCATTAGGACTATGGGAAACCCCTAGCGGACCAATGGCTTAGAATCCATATAGACTTCGCAGGTTTCCAAAAAAAAAAACCAAAGGCGGCATACCTTTCTGCGTTGTCGTTGATGCCTACTCAAAATTTGGCCTTGAAGTAAAAAAATCATGCCATCAACGAACAACAGAAACACTAATAAAAAAAATTAGATGGAACTTTTCGGCCACACCACGGCTACCAGACGTTCTGGTCTCGGGACAATGGACCACAAAACTAACAAGCCTTGCCATTCGAAAGGCAATACCTAGGCCTCCCTAGGTATCAGGCATGCCCTAAACCGCGCCGGGCCCATCTGCTGCAAACGGCAGAGCCGAGAGAAATTGGTTCGATTTTACAAAGGAAGGCTTAGACAGAATGGAATAGGCGATGTCCAACAAAAAAGTAAACGATTTACTAACACTCCAGCATATAACGCCCAGTACAGTCACTAACAAGTCCCAGCGATATTACTTAATGCGGACGAAAATTACGCTCCACACCCATTGACAGACTACACCCAGATTGTAACCCGGAAACCCCCCTCTTGGTTCCGTCACAAAGAATTTAGACAATTCCAGTTAGGCGACTTTAGTGTACGCGAAAAATTTCCAACGGGTGAAACCATTGTGGGATACCTTGGACAAATTACCCAACTTATAGGCCCCAAATCCTACCGCTTAACGTTAGACGATGGCCAGGGAGTTGGAAGACGGCACACCTAGACCAGCTTCGATCCCGAATAATTGAACGGGCAACAGACACACAAACCAATTCGCCGAGACAATACAAATAAACCTCAAACCAGGGAGGGCGGAACGGCGAGGAATTTAATAAAGAACCGTTTAAAACCTAAAACAAACGATTATTTTACAACAAAAGAGGCAAATAAAACAGACTCACTGTTTGAAGAGACTTGCAAGAAGAGCCCGTGGAAGCGGGCCAGCAGGCCAGCTCAACACTGCCCATGGAAAACGGGTGGGAGCGGCGAAACGCCGCCTAAGCAACTTCAGCAAAGGCAGCAAAATGGCCGACTCACCCTTCCAGACGGTTTCCTGAGCGAAGATCGGAAGGACACCAGCAGCCCCATCCGAACCAGTCGAAGTCTTCACGAGGAAATGAACCGCGCAAGTCAATCGGGTTTCGGAAAAGCCCCTCCTACCTCCGTGACTACGAACCACGCTAAGACTTAAACTAAAGAGGGGGAGGGGTGTTCTATTATGCAAGTGGTTTAATCCACTAGGCTTACTGTTCTGATTGCTTCCAAAATGTAAAGAAGGTGCGATTGGTTCAACTATGGAACCAATCCAAAGCGAAGCTGCTGAAAGGCGGCAAATTTAAAGAAATTGTCCATAGGCTGAAAGCAAGCAGGCCAGCCTGTATAAAAGCGGGTTGCGGCTGCCAGCCAAACTGTTCCTATTCTGACTACTGTTCGAAATAAAACGGTACTTTGCTTGTGTGGAGTGACCATTCAAAGTTACAATGGCACTGAAAAAATGACTTATGACCATTTTTCACACTGACAACTGTTGCAGCATCCCCACAGTCATGAGAGGCCAGGCAAAGAGATACGTGCCTCAATGTGAGTGATGTTGAGTTGACCACACCCAGCCAGTCACATGACCACCAAGCCATGACCACCAACTAAGCCACACCCACAGAACCGGTTGTTAAAAAAAATGAATCCCAACCCTGAGGAAGTCAAGTTATTTCCCAAAGCACCAATGAGAAACAATGGATAGAAACTAATGAAGGCAAAAAGCAACCTGGAACTAATGATAAACTTCCCAACAGTGAGCAAAATTAACCAGTGGAACAGCTTACCTTCAGAAGTTGTAGGTGCTTCAGCACTGGACTTTTTAAGAAGAGACTGGACGGACACTCATCTGAAATGGTATAGATCTCCTGCTTGAGCAGGGTGTTGGACTAGAAGATCTCCAAGATCCCTTCCAGCTCTATTCTGACTGATTTAGATAGTGTATGGCTTATTTCGTTCTAGTACATCAAAGATGTTGCAAAAGAGAAATAGTCTCTAAAGAAAGTGTTGAACTGTTATAACCATGGAAGAGATTTTTGCTATGAAAAGAAAGAACAAGCCAAGAGCTCTAACCACTTCATACATTTTTAAAAGTAAGTGAATCCTTTCTGCCTCTAAAAGAAACCAGCAAATGTCTATCGGCCTCTCTCTCCCTCTTCCCTCTCTCTTTCTCACTCACTCACTCCCTCTCCCTCCTCCCTCTCTCTTTCTCTCATCTATCTCAAGAAAAACCTAGCAGAATGAAAATCTGCCACTCTAAAATGGGCAGCCAACCAGACCCAATTTACATCAATCTGTATACTCCTAATTAAAATGAGATTAGGTCTTGCAGCCATTCATGGAGGCAGGTGAAGAGGTGATGGTTGGAGGGGAAGGATTTGTGCTTTTCTCCTGTGAGTGAGACTATCTATGAAGACAACTCAATCATCTCCAATTATGTCATATGGAGAAGAGCATGACTTCTTTCCCATGCTATTTGGGTTTTTTTTTAAGTCCCCAAATTCTTGGAACAAGTTGTTTGATCAAAATAAATACAAACACATAAATCTATGAAACTTTTCAATCTAGTGGAGGTATCTAACTTTGAGGCCAAAATGAGGAAATGTATGTTGTGATATCACAATGCAGTGCAGTGTTACACACTAGTAGGAGTGGACTTTGTGTGAGGATAATGTGGGGCCTTGCCTCTCCACCCCTTCTCCTTCTGCCCCAATGCCGATTTATTCTGGTCCTTTTCCAGGTCAGAATCACTGCTCTGCCACTGATGAATTCCTTCCTTTACTATTTTTGAAAGATGAAAAATCACTTCATCTCAAACGTTATCCACATTAAGAAAGAGACATTCTGCTTAGTTCAGATAGCCCAAGTTTTGTAAGAAGATCCTTCTGCTGCTTGGCATATATTCCAAATTCTACCCAAACTTATTGTCAACTTGGAATGAAGAAGCAAATCCAACACAACTCTCCTTGTCAAGATCATGGTAGGATGCGATTGTATTTGGGATTGATCTTAATAGTTGATGGGCAGAGAATGATGCCTATGGAACCAACAGGGGGAACAGTTCCCAAAGCCGTGATGGCACAGTGGTTAGAATTCAGTATTGCAGGCTAATTCTGCCAACTGCCATCAGTTTGATTCAGCCTTCCATCCTTCCAAGATCGGTAAAATGAGAACCCAGATTGTTGGGGGCAACATGCTGCCTCTGTAAACTGCTTAGAGAGGGCTGTAAAGCACTGTGAAGTGGTATATAAGTCTAAGTGCTATTGATATTGCTTAATGGTCAGAGAAAGAAATTTAGGAAGGACACGCCCTAGCGGATTAGGCCATTAAAAGTGACAGTGGGAAATTTGTACTTTCAGGTTTGCAAAATCCTGTAAATGTAGCATTGGCAAGAAAGTACAATTAGCTCACCTGACTTTGTTTCCTATCTGGTTGACCTGGCAGGGCTGATAGGAAGATGGGTGTGACTGCAGAGTTAAAGCCTCCTTGCATTTTGACATGCTTCGTGATGCATTTGTAAGGGAGTGAGCCACAAGCTGTGCAATCACTTTGGCTTTTTTTACTCCTTCCAGTGGACATCCTGTCCCTTTATTTTTGTTGCTTTTTGCCCTTTGTATTGAGAGAAGTGAATAATTCCTTCCGTAGAACTGATACAAGTTGAGTAATTTTTGTTTTCATATCTTATTGGGCATATATTTTATAGTTTGTCTTGATGTCTTCAGAGGGAGGAAAGCCTGGAATTGAGTCCTGTGGCAGTGCCATTTTCTCCTCCTTCATCTGACAAAAATGATGAAAGAGGAAAGTTTGATCTTAAACCCATGAATAAAACATGAACCATGCATTTAAAGAATTAGATTTGATGGGTGTGCTCCAAATATCTGCTGATACAATTCCAACTAGACCTGATAACACGAAAAACATGACTTCCCAATTTGAGGAGGGGAAATGCTATTGAAAATGCTGTAATGAAAAACCTTTAAAAAGTTAATTCAGCATTACTCACTGGTCTTATGCATTAGGAAACATGATCATACTGGGTCGTTGAAGATTGGAAAAAGAGTATCCCATTGCCTCTCTAGACTTCCTTGTGTAAGATATTTGGTCTGCCTGCAGATATTTATTTACAAAAGGGCAGATCATATTTTCTTTTATTTTGGGAACAGGTCCAAATAGTCTTAAGTCTTCAATTCAAAGATTTTGAGATTTACAGTTGAGATATATCTTTGAAAGAGCTCATCAGCAGGAAAAGCTTATGGTTGCTGTGAATGGATTATGCATGCATTTTGTTCTTGTTTAGTGCTTTTTTTTTTGTTTTGCAGATTGCTGCATTTTTTTATTTTTGCCAATGCTTTATTATTATTACGGACTGGGGTTTGGGTTTTCCTGTGAGTTGTAAGATCAGCTGCTATATTATTTTAATAAAAAGGATCATGAGCATCAGAGAAAGATATTAATTCTGATTATTCAAGGAAGGCAACGAAGGCCAGATGTGTTTCTTCCATGCTAAAAAGCTAGTTGGAAATGTATGTAGAACCATCAAACAGTCTCATGCAAATTCAGTGTCCCTTTTGGCTTATCTCTCAGAGTACTTTTTCTTTATCATATTACAGGATGTTCACATCTGCCTAAAAAGAGAGAAAGAGAGAATATTCCCATGATGTAGATATGATGCAGATATCTTCATTGGGAGAGACAATGGGATTATTATTTTTTAAAGTGTGGTAACTAAATCATCTGTGAAAGCCATCAGATTTTTAAATTCTGAAATTAAAGTTAATCTTTAATTTTTCAGTTCCATTAGTTTTCCATCCTGTCTAATGCTTAATCCCCTTCCTCCAATGCCAATTGCTGAAATTAGCATGACTTGGATTTATCTGCTAGCTGGTCTGCCCCTATAAAAACCTTATTTTTCCTTGGAGCTTGGGGCAGGACTGAGACTTTTGGTACTAATAATTGAAGAAGATTTGGGTTGTAGTTGTTGGTTGTCCCATTCCTTTCTCTGGTTTCTGATTTATTTATATGACAGATGTTTGAAATGAACATTTCTTTTGCGGCTCTAAGCTTTGCTTTCATCTAGTACCAGGGTGAAGGTCTCTGCTGCTGGTAGTTGAAGGGCTTCAGCTTGTTTACCAGCTGTGATGCCTTTCCTTGCTATGTGGACTTCAATCCTTCCTTCAGGCCTGGAGATGATGAGGTTCTTAGGGGTACAGTCATGCTTTTTGCTCTAAGAACATACATTTACTCAGCAGACTAGGCAGAATGGTCTTGCTACATTAACTCAATTTGGGGTGATTTTGCTCCAGCTTCTGACCCAATTCTCTTAGGTTAAAGAAAGAGAAAGAAGGAATCTAATTTCAGGTGGACTTGAATAGGAGGGTCATGTACATGGAAATCTATGCAAAGGAATCTCAGCAAATATCTAATACTAGGTATTTGTCTACAGGTTCAGACTCATCATACAGAAATTCAGACGACAAGTTAAATGGGATGTAAGTTATAGATAAGAATTCAACAGCTTCTTAAAATCACCTAGGGCAGTGGTGGGCAACTATGGTTCCTTTATGTCCTGTGGACCACAGCTCCCAGAATTCCCGAGCCAGCCATGCTGGCTCAGGAATCCTGGGAGTTGAAGTCCACAGGTCCCAGTAGTTGCCCACCTCTGACCTTGGTTGTCTAAAGTCAACTTTGTTTGCTAATATAAGACATTGACAGTGTTGTAACAGACAGCATATCGGCTCTCCATGTGACATCTGATACCAATACTTTAACTGATAAAAGTGGTAATGTAGCTGTGCTCAAATAGTAGCATGAAACACCTATGAGGAATTGGGAGATGATGCTCAAGCACCAGTGGCAGAGTAACAATGTTCTGGGGTTGACCTGGGGCATTGCTTTTTCTTAGGAGAACCAGTTAACTGTATTGTGAGCAAGACTTTGGGATGGACTGATCATCCACCAGAACCCCGGTTGAAAACCTCTGTTGATAGCAAAGGAGTGAAGCCAGCATAGCTTTTCAGCATGTATTCAGTTCTACCCAGTGATATACTGATCCATTTGAGGAAGACCATGTGGATTTTTAAAATGTTAAATAAGAAGAAAAAGGTCCTACCCTTGGATCATGATGTCATTCAAAACATGGTATGTTGATGTAAGCTCACACCTGTGAAGGCCTAATTTTGGTTATACACTCTTGGGCAATTAGGAACTGTAAAGACTCCTTCAATGGAAAAACAACTTTGATGAAAAATTTGCATCAGCTTTCATGCCTCCCTCTAGAGTGGGAGGGGGGCTATGTAAAGTTTATTAGGAGACAGAAAGGGAGCATTGAGTTAAAAGCTAAGCATGTGTTAAAGGGCAAGTAGCTGTAAATATCTATTGATCCCTAAGAGGCATAAATTATTTGTTCAAAATGCCCTTCATGAAAGAAGTCTGTTCCATCTTCCATGCTGAGAAGAAAGCGGGTGTAAGATACCATAATCAATGTTGGGCAAAAAAAGATAAACCTTTCCCCAGTCTAAAATGGAGACATGAAGCAGAAAAGAACATGCCTCTTCATATTGAGGTAGGCCATCACCTTAGAACAGGTCTCCAAGAATAGCTGGCTGAAGAATTTTGGGAGTTGAAGTCCACAAGTCTTAAAGTTGCCAAGTTTGGGGACCCCTGCTTAGAATGTCCTGGAGGAGTAATTATGAAAATTCTTTTCATATCCCTTGTACCCAAAGAAACATAGGAATTATAACAATCCTATTCAGATCCAAATAGGTGATAATGCAAAGCCAGAGGTGGTATTCAGCAGGTTCTGACCAGTTCTGGAGAACCGGTAGCAGAAATTTTGAGTAGTTTGGAGAACCGGCAAATACCACCTCTGACTAGAGATTTTAAACTATCCTTCCCCTGCCAAACCCACCAAGCCACACCTACAGAACCAGTAGTAAAAAAAATGTGAATCCCACCACTGTGCAAAGCCTTGGCTAAGGCTAATCTAGACTCTAGATTAATGTATCAAACTGGCAGCCCATGGGCCAGATCCATCACACACAAGCCATGCCCACTCCAGCTCTGCGAAGGGAAAAACATTTTGAAACATCATGTAACAACAATGTGGTGCCACGGGTTTGACACCCATGATAGAGCAATCTAGTAGAGTTTCTCCTATTCTCCTTTTTCAGGGTAGACTTGCCCCTTCTCAACATAATAGAGGTTCTTATATGCCCCACACTAGCCAAAACAAAAGTCAGAAAGAAACCAGAAGGAAAATTAGCCATAAGAAAACCTGGATACAAAAGAAAGCCCCCTTTCATAGTTTGAACTCAAAATATAAAGTATGGACACTCCCAGTCCAAATGGAAACAGAGGGTACACAGTCAGAGGTCCAGCTATACTAGTCTTCTTAAAGTAGCATTTGCTACACAAATATCAGGTCCAACTGGTGGTGGGATTCAATTTTCTTTTACTACTGATTCTGTGGGCCTGGCTTGGTGGGCATGGCAGGGGAAGGATACTGTAAAATCTCCAGTCAGAGGTAGTATTTGCCAGTTCTCTGAACTACTCAAAATTTCCGCTACAGGTTCTCCAGAACTGGTCAGAACCTGCTGAATGCCAACTCTGGGTCCAACTAATCTGAAACTAGACAGCTGTAGTACTTGATCCTTTATCATCACAAATATTTACATTCCCTTTTCCAGATCAAAGTTTTCTTTAACACACCTGGGGATCTGTTTTTGAAGCAGATAAATTCATTTAAGCTCAGCTGTTTTATGATGTTGGTTGGAGATTTTAATGGCAGGGTAGAGAATGATAATTTCAGCAGCTTTGGGGAAGAGGATCTCTTTTTTTCTAATGCTACAATTGTAAAATGAGCCTATTCATAAACGTGGAATAGAATTACCTAGGCTTCTATACAAGAGAAATTATTGCATGCTGAATGGGAAAAGGCCTGGTAATATAAATAGGAATTTTACATTTGTTATATCAGTGTGGGGGAGCCAGTGTGACAGATAGTCTAGCCATCTGCTTGTACAATGGCTACCTTTATTTATACACTTTAAAACTTTTTGTCAGCTTAAAGTTTCATATGTTTGAATCTGGCATCTTTGCTTCAGAAGTTAGCAGTATATTTGATGTGTCTGATGAAGCAATGAGCTCATTATATAAGATTGTCTTATAACTTTAAATGAAGCAAAGGTGGCTCCTGCTGTAACAGTTTCATTTGATGCAGAGAAGCTTTTGATAAAATTTATTGACAAAACTAGTTATTCTTTTAAACATTACTTGTATGGAAATGTTAATTGGATGGCATTTTTTTATTCTTTTCCTGGAAATCTAAAATAATATTAATACTGTAGTAGAGTGTTATTTATAAAAAAATTATACAAATATCAGTATCAATGATACAATCAATAATTTTTATTGGACAGAAGTGTGTAATGAGGCCATGCAATGCTGTGGATTTCATTTGGAAAAAATATTTCAGAGTGCACAGGGTCATAGTGCGGGACCGTCTATGACTATTAAAGCAGTTGTATCATTTTCCAGGGTCATGAAGATGCTACGAAGAGGTTTCTTTGCAGCATCCCATACTATCCAAAACATCTCTCTGAAATTAAATCCAAAGTTTTGCAAGCGGCACTGTAGAGCTCTCTCCTCTCCTCTCATCTCTCCTTTATTTTCTGTTTTGGGAATCTTTGAAATCTGCCTGAGTAGTGAGAATTCTGCTTTGGCTTATGCAGATAAGTATAAAGCAGTCTTTTTTTGAGATAATATATTGGAAATTGCTAAATCCAATTCTGCAAAACCAACACAAATGAAAGTAATTTATTTTTGGAGTCTTTTCTCACTATAATATGTTCTTGTTCAGTTGTCAATCACGTGTGATTTTGTGTGATCTGATAGACATTTTTTTTAAGGTTGCTTGTCAATAACTACTTCCATAGGTTCCTGTAAGCTCTTGTTTATGTCATTAGTGATAGCTTCCAGCCCTCTGTCAAGCTTTTTCCATTGTCTTTGGTTTTTCTAGGCATCAGGGTCTTCTCCAGTTACTGTTACTTTCACAATATGGTGAAGCTGAAGGTAATGAAGCTTCAACTTTATTAGTCAGCAATCTGGTGTTGCTTCATTTAGTACAAGGGTCTTCAAACTTGGCAAGTTTAAGACTTGTGGACTTTTCCTTAGCAACACAGATCGAAGGTATCCATTTTCTTCTGCATTTCTGATGACCCTGTTACACAGCCAAATGCTAAGATCAGAAAGACTATGGCCTTGACAGTATATGCCTTTGTTGTCAATTTGATGTCTCTGTACTTTCACATAGTCTTTCCCTACATGCATTTGTATTCCTCTTCAATTGCAGTCCTCAGTTTCTTTGGGTGACTCACTTAGATATATCTCCTCACCTTTTCTTACTCTTCCCTGGAATTGGGAATTTAGTTGTGCACATATTCCTCTGTTGCTGGTTTTGCTCCTTGTCTTTCCATAACAATTTTCTGGGTATCAAAACAATAGCTATTTTGCCTTCTTTTGGTTTTTTTTCCCCAGTATAAAGTATTTTATGAACATTTCATCTTTAATGATATTGTGAATTTCAGTCAAGAATTCTTCAGGCACTCTGTTTATTAAATCTATTCCATTATTTGCTTTTTATCTTCATTATATGCTCATTTGGAATATTGCTGAGATGGTACCTTCATGGTTCTCTTTGTTTACTTTAATTTAAACTGAATTTTGAGGAAAAAGATGTTCATGGTCTGAGCTGCAGTCAATTCCAGATTTTAGTTGACTGAATAGAGTTCTACCATTTTACTGATAAATTCAATGTTGATGCAATTCATCAGATATGTCTACGTACATAATTGTCTTTCAAGTTATTAGAAAAATGATATTTACTATATGCATCAAGTTATACCTTCGTAACTATTAGTTTATCATGTGATTAATTTCCTGTACCTTAATATCCTGTTATTTTAGTTGTTGGTCTATTTCATATTTTAAGATTCCATTTACCTATGTTTAGTATGTGTGTGTATGCATTTTATGGGTAAATTCTTGGAAGTCAGTACAGAACGCTTAGCATCTTCTACATTTGTGGTTGGAGTATAGATTTGCACTGTTATACTGAAAAGAGAGCATGTTTAGTGTAGTGGTTAGGAAATCAGGCTAGAAACTGGGAGATCATGAATCCTAGTTCTGTCCTAGGAACAATGGCAGCTGGGTGACCTTGGGCCAGTCACTTTCTTTCAGCCCTATGAAGGAGATAAGGGCAAGACACTTCTGAAAAACCTTGCCAAGAAAACTGCAGGGACTAATCTAACTAGTCTCTAAGAATAAGACAATGGAAAGGAAAAAAAACTTACCATTAATTCATATTCTATCATCTCACTTAAAGGCCAGGTCACATCGCCCGACGGATGCAAAACGTATGTAAAAAGGACACAGCAGACGAGCAAATTTTCCATC
>BHFT01018006.1:0-18887 GCA_004320025.1 Laticauda laticaudata | reverse complement strand
CATCTAGTCCAACCCCCCCCCCCACTACACCATTTCTGACAAATGGCAGTCCAATCTCTTCTTGAAGGTTCCTCCAGGTACGCTGGGACTTCAAGCCCCAGAATTCCCAGCCACGAAGGTATTCTGGGAATCCCAGCATTCATAGAAAATGCCAGATTGGGAGATGTTGCTAATTGTGGGCTAATTTCATATTCTCTCCTTCGCTGTAGGTGGAAAGAAGAAGCCTTTGAAACAACCCAAGAAGCAGTCGAAGGAATTAGATGAGGTGAGAAAAACATGAGAGAAGAAGGTTGGGGCTGCTGGTCAAACTGCATGATTTAAGAAGATGGTTAATGCTCCGTGTTCATTTTTAACTCGAGTTGGTAAATGTCTTAACAGGAAGATAAAGCTTTCAAGCAGAAGCAGAAGGAGGAGCAAAAGAAACTGGATGAGATGAAGGCAAAAGCTGCTGGCAAGGGCCCGCTTGGTAAGTTGCTTTCTCTAAGATCGTCTCTAGCAATGGAGCGACAGAACGGTTCAGGATAAAGAAATGTCAGAAAGACTTGTGATGAAATTAGTGGTGAATCACAAGACTCAGACACTCAACATTTTAGTTTCTGCTTTTTTAAAAATAGAATGTTTCAATTAACCACTTTTTCATTTCGACGAAACTCTTGAGAGGCCTATGAAAACTTAAAATGAAACAAAACTTTTGTTAAAAATTAAACAGCTTAAATCTCATGAAACTTGAAGTGGCAGATTGATCATTGCAACATCTCAGTTGGAATGACTGAATTCCATGATATGTTGGTCATTTAAGGGTTTTTTGGTCCATGTAACACCAAGCAATGGTGCCCAACAACTGAAGAGGTTGCAGGCTCCTGATATATTGTGGGTCTATGTCCTTTGTATGGTATGGGATAGTATAGTATGCTGATGCTGAATATGATGATTTATTGAATGTATGTTGGCATGGCCTATATCTTTAACTGTTTTTACTGCACTTCCCTGAACTATTATGCTTCTTCTTCCCACAGTATACTTTGAGAGATGGGCTAATGTCTTATTTTGAAGAGAGGAAAGATTTATTTATCTTTGACATTGAAGATGGTTTTAAAACATTTAATTATATATGTTGAATTGAGAAACAGCTGAATTCACTGAATTGTCTCAGCAAAATAGATAGATAGATAGATAGATATAGATATAGATATAGATATATAGATATTCTACTTAGGGGAGGGGGATAAAGAAAATATTCCTCTTGCCACTTTTTTCAGTAGAATTTCAAGTTTGATTTTGTCTGGAATCTTAGCTAGTAGACCCTTAATTGGGTAAGCTGCTTAACATATTTGTGAAACTATATTCTTGTCAATGGAACTTATGAGGATAATTATTAGGATAAAGTATTTTTCCTGTCCTTGCCTTTCAGATGTATTGCCTGTGTAGCTTATATAGCATTGTTGCCAATCAGTATGATATAGTCTAACATGTCTAGATAGCACCAAGCTGGGATAGAGTAATAATACATCTTTCGACTGGGTTGGTCATTGGAACTTATTGGAGGATAAAGTTAAGTCATGTTGTAATCCTTCTAATTGTATCTTGATAACATTTTCTTATATTTAAACTCTTCCTGGGTTTTTTAAAAGAACTTCCTGGGTTCATTTTGCATATTCAAGGCATTAAGCTTGATCATTTTTAGATGGAAGCATGTTTTGTCTGAAAGTAATCTGGGTTGTCAACACGTCATATTTTCCAAATGTGCAGTATTTTAATCCAAAAAGGAAAGGCAATAGAAAACATTGCAACATTTCTAGAAATCAAAAAAAAATGTAGGCTGATTCATAGAAAGAATCTTCTGTAGAGATTTATCAGTAGGTAAACCAATCTGACAAGGAAGCAGCAGCAAATCACTTCTGAAATAAATTGAAGAACATTATACAATGATATCCATGTACTCATGAGCAATTGAGCTGAACTTCAGGGAGCATTTATCTTTAAACCTCAGGCTGAGAAATAAGGTCTCCATTTTTTTTTCCTTCTAGTGCTATCTGTCTAAAACCATTGGTAATCTCTCTCCCCCCCCCCACTCTTTATTATTTTTTTTTTGCAGCTGGAGGTGGGATTAAAAAATCTGGCAAGAAGTAGAGTGTTCTCTGAGACCATGATGGCAAGAAAAAGAGAATGAGTTCCTTCCCCTTTGAAGCTTAGCAGTAGGAAGAATTTCCAAGCGAATGTTGCGGGAAACATTAATATAAACACCTTTGTACATTTTGTTCAAACAAAATAAAGTATTGGTTTGTTTTAATGACTGCTCACTCTTTCAGCCTTGGTGTTTCTTCTTTTGGTATTCAGAAAATGCAGGATATGAAAAGGGAGGTCAAGGGCATGATGGGAACTGCATATTTGGAGGTACTATATTGAGGGAAGATAATTGTAGCTTCTTGTTCAGAATGTGTTTCCTTGTGTCTTAATATAGTTTGAAAGAGAAAGAGATGTATTAATTGTACTGTGTTGATAGTGTTTATAGATAGTCCTCGGCTTAATGGACACAATTGAGCCCAACATTTCTGCTGTTAAGACATTTGTTAAGTGAGTTTTGCCCCACTTTACGAGCTTCCTTGCCAAAGTTATTAAGTGAATTACTGCAATTGATAAGTTAGTAACCCAGTTGTTAAATGAATCTAGCTTCCCCATTGACCTTGCTTGAAGGTTGTCAGAAGGTTGCAAAAGGAGATCACATGACCCTGGGACACTGCGATGGTCGTAAGTATGAACCACTTGGCAAACATCTGAATTTTGATCAGATGGGGAAGCTGCAAACATCGTAAATGTGAAAAATGGTCGTAAGTCATTTTTTTCAGTGCCGTTGTAGTTTCAAATAGCCACTACATCGGGTCCCCAAACCTAGCAACTTTAAGACTTGTGGACTTCAACTCCCAGAATTCCTCAGCCAGCAAATCGAGAACTATCTGTACTAGCAATCACTGCATTGAGTCATCACATTTAAAGGAATGTTTGGTGATGTTTGGGAATTTAGGTTACATTTGAAATCCTGCATGGCTATAAATTGGGAAATTACTCAGAAGGTGTTTTACTGAAGCCAGATAAACTTAGAAACACTCAATATGCATGTCAGTACACTGCATGTATCTCAGCTTGTGTGATGCAGGCAACAGTATGTTGCAAACTAATAGCAATAGCACTTAGACTTATATACTGCTTTGTAGTGCTTTACAGCTCTCTCAAAGTGGGTTACAGAGTCAGCCTATTGCCCCCAACAATCTGGATTCTCCTTTTACCCACCTCAGAAGGATGGAAAGCTGAGTCAACCTTCAGCCTGGTGAGATTCGATCTGCCAAATTGCAGGGAGCTGGCTGCAGCAGAAGTAGCCTGCAGTACTGCGCTCTAACCACTGCATCATTGAGCATAAATGATGCTGGTTTGCCTAGAACAGCATACATACATGGATGGGATAAAACTGCGATTTGAATGGCTGGCATTGTTCTTAACCTTTAGCAGAAAATGTTGCATACAGAGCAGGTACGACAGATACATGCAATTTATGAAATGATATATGGACATGGTGAAAACCAGCATGGTCTCATGGATAGAAAAATATGGAAAAGCATTTTCAGGTTTCATTTCTTTGCATAACATTGTTTACTCCAAAAAGGGAAATATTACACAATGGGTAAACAAAGTTAGACAAGGAAATGGAGTTTGAAGTAGTAAAACAAAGAGGATATTCAAACAGAAAATATATTCAGTTTCTTTCAGGTATCTCCTAATTTCATCTTGATCATCAGTCACAGATTTTATTGGCTTTGGGGTCAGAGAATAAGTTTGAACTGATTGGACCAAGCAAACTAGCAAAGTTTGATGAGGAGTACAGGATGTAATTAATGATTATTTTACACCGTGGATAATCTGGTCTCGAAATTGAGTTATTTGTTAGCTTTGGCAGAGCAATAGCATTGCTAAAGCACAAGAGGAAGGCCAGCAAAAGCTGTTTAGGGGTTCAGGAAGTGCAAGGATTTTATTATATACCAGGACACTTGGGCAGAAAAGAAACCAATCTTCTGAATTTTGAAAGACATTCAGCCAGAACTCAGGCTTATCGGTGTACGCATTTTGATGAAAAACCCTACAAATGACTTGACTGTGGCAAAAGCTCTGGAGTCAGCTTCAGCCTGAATAGGCACCAAAGAATCCCCCTTGGAGGGAAGCCCCATAAATGCAGTCAGTGTGTGTCAGCTCTTTGAGGTAGTCCAGACAAGAGAGCAAAATTATGAATACTAACACTACTTATTGTAAGTTTACAATAACAGAATCTTTTAGGCCTGGAAGCATTTTCTGTGATGGTATATGGAAAAGGACCTTGGGAGATGCTGCCTAGGGCAATGATCAGATAAGACCACTTAGCCTGCAACTGGATAGTCGGAATGGTAAGAAACTGGGAAAAGATCCTCCCTAGTTTCTTGGGCTGTAAAAGAGAAGGTGAAAGATCCGTAAGAGGGAAAAATAAAGTCCAGCCACTAGGAGGAACTGTCCAGGGAGGCTGGACTCATTCTATACCAGTCAGTCCTTGCTTCACTTCCTTGCAGCATTTGGTCATCAGCATGGCTCAGCTTAAAAGGAGCCTGCTTATATGTAGTACTTACCTTTTGGTTGCATTTTTTTTGCATGTTCAATTTCCAAAGCAGGGCAAAATGAACATATTTTAATTGTTGCATTTACTGGAAATACTGAAGGAGTTCTTTGGTGGGGAAAGTTATTTGTTTTGTTTATATTTCATATTTCTTAACTGCCCATCTCCCTCATTACTTTTAATCTCTCTATTGGCAGACAGTGAAGAAAGGAAAAAGAGAAACCTTGCCCTTTACAGAATAGGCAAAGTTCTTTCCTTTAGTGGATTCAAATTTCCTGGCTGGGAGAAATGCAAAATGATTTGGTCAACTGCGTTGAAAGTCAGAATCAGTTTATTAATAGGAAGGCAGATAGAAAGAAATCTCACAGTGTTCCTTGGATTAATCTAATAAGTGGGTAAGAAAACCCCTTTCTTATACTTTTTCAGGTCCTTTGATTTGTGTGTGTTGAATTCCTGTCTCTTTGAGATTGGAATCTTGGTTTTATG
The DNA here is from genome assembly GCA_004320025.1 of Laticauda laticaudata. Classification (NCBI taxonomy): domain Eukaryota; kingdom Metazoa; phylum Chordata; class Lepidosauria; order Squamata; family Elapidae; genus Laticauda; species Laticauda laticaudata. The sequence continues at coordinate 13,768 of BHFT01018006.1, read as the reverse complement.
GTCCTGATCCTTTGTAGTTGCTTGTTTGCTATCATGTTTCCTTCCTGCTGTGCCTTTTGGTTTGCTTTTCACAAGTTTTTTTATAGCTTGCCATCTATTTGATTTCTATGGGAAAGGATCTTAGCTAGTTTTGTAGGATTTTTTCTCTGGAATTTTCTCCTTCCTTTGTTGTAAAAAGTAAGCTGGTTCCAGCTATTTTAATAGCCCTACTTGACAAAGGGTGGGGACTGATGGAGCTGATCCTGCTTGTGTTTTCACCTCTTCCTTTCTTCTAATGTTTTCCTAGAAGACAGGGGAATCACAACTTCCAACAACAGCATATTTGCACATGCTGAATCACGTATTAAACTGACCACAGATGAACAATTTGCTGTACAAGCCACACCAAGCTGCATACTGAGACCAATTCTGACTTGCTGGTTTAGCATTTTGGCCAGTATTTGGGGTGTCTGCAAGTTATGGCCAAGGGCAGAGTTTCAGTCTTGTTGTTGGAGCCACTATCTTGACTTTTTCAACAATACTGTATTCCAACCTGCATCAGATCATTAAAAAAACAGCAACTGAGGAGGCACTGCAGTGAGACCATTTCCATTTTGTGGCTAATCTAGTGTTTCATCCATAACTAGAATCCAGAAAAGTAGTGTTACTTTCAGATTAACTCACCTAGATATGTCCTGAGGAAATAAGGGTTCATTAAATGGAGGGAATAGGTTTCTTTCCCAATTTGGTACTGAGGAAAGAAAAAAAGCCTTGCTTTTTAAGGAAAAAGGCAAAGTTCTTTCCTTTTGTGGATTCAAAGTTATATTCCCCTGTCTTCTAGGAAAACAGCCCCCATCCTTTGTCAAGTAGGGCTACTAAAATAGCTGGAGCCAATTTACTTTTCACAACAAAGGAAGGAGAAAATTTACAGGCATCGGATACAGAGAAAAAACCCTACAAACTAGCTAAGATCCTTTCCCATAGAAATCAAATAGATGGCAAGCTATAAAAACTTGTGAAAAACAACAAAAGCAAGACAGGGAAGGAAACATGATAGCAAACAAGCAACTACAAAGGATCAGGACCATAAAACCAAAATCCCAGAAAAGATCCAATCTCAAAGAGACAGGAACAACACGAAACACAAATCAAAGATTTCAAACAAAATCAAGAACCTGAATGTGTATAAGAGAAGGTTTCCTACTCACTTTATTAGATTAATTCTAGGAACGCTGTGAGATTTTCTTTTTACCTGCCTTCCTATTAATAAACTGATTCTAACTTTCAAGGCAGCTGACCAAATATTTTGTATTTCTCCCAGCAAGAAATTGAACCCACAAAAGGAAAGAACTTGGCCTGTTCCTGAAGGGGCAAGGCTTTCTTTTTTCCTCTCCTTAATGGCGACTGGTGTTTCCTGGCCAACCTAGCACCGTATGGGGTCCGGAGATCAAAACCCAGCCCCCCTGGGGGATGGGGAACCTGGGGAAACATCCACGGACCCTGCCCGGGAGGCCATTGGGTAGTAAAGAGAGTTCCTTGAGATTTTGAACTTCAACAGTTGCTTGAAAGCAGGTATAGTACCTTCTTTATTTCAAGCTCCAAAAAATGTGGGGAGTGGAAGAGAGTGAAATTGCCTGTGTGTGTGTGTGGGGGGGGGCTTTTGCCTGCTGGAAAACAGCTGGATCCCAACCTCCCATTGACCTTAGCCGCACCCCAACCTGCCGCTAGTTCAAAAAGAGTAGCGACCGGCAGGATTGGGAAAGCAAGGGGGGGGGTCACGAAGTGTGAGGCCTTCTGAAGGATGCAAGGATAAGCCAAGTGGGATATGAAGTGAGAAGCTTAATGGGAGAAAGTAAGGTAGGAAAAACTCTGGACCTTCTATCACCTTCACACTCCTTTCTTCAGATACTGTAATTTTAGCTTACATACAAATATGGCAGGAAGACATTCTAACAAGATGTGGCAGGTGTGGGCCAGTTCTGAAAACCCACAACTGTTGGCTCCATAAATTCCAGGGCTCCATATATCCCCTTAATCCTGGAAAAAGACCATATATATAAAACTCAGTTTTAAAACTGCAATTCATGGCAATCAGAAATGAATTGGGGGAAAAGAGGAATGCAAGGAGAAATCAAGTCATCCCACATACAGTATGTAAACGCGACAACTACGGTGATGGCCATGTACAAATAAATGGCTTCCTTACTCAAATGTAAGGAATGTGTGATGCTGTAATTGCATGTGGTTCAACAGTATATATTGATTCTCACAAATCATCCATTTATGGAGAATCCCAGAAACTGCATCATACTGTCTCTAAGTCTGAATTCACACACAGTTGGCTAATTTGTGGGTTTGAGCGGACAAGAGGGCTTTTTCAGACTCGCCCTTCCTTAAATCCGCTCAAAATACTCTGACAGCTGGAAAGCCTTTGGTGCAGACCAGCCAGCTTCCAAAGGCACTCTGCACAATCTCAGAGAGCCTCAGGCCCTCGCCCCGCCACTGAGGCAGGGAGTTCCCAGCAGGCCGCTGCGAGATCCCGCCTTCGTCCAGCAGGGGGCTCTGGCGCTTGCAATCAGGAGGCGGCTTGGCTTGGTTTGAACGGGCCCGCTGGGCAGCGTTCGGATCGTTTCCTGGGTCAGAGGTCGCGCTTGAGGCAAGCCGCCGCCCCCTTCTGCTCTTCCATTGTAGGCGAGGCGGGCGAGCTGCAGGCGCGCGGCTGCCCTGGCGCCCTTCCCCGGAGCCCGGGCGGCGATGTAGGCGGGCGGGCGCGCGGACCTTTTGCACCCCGGCACCAAGCGGCTCCGCGGCTTCTCCGCCCCTGCCAACCCGTTCGCCCGCCGCTGCCGCCTTTATGAGCTCGGGCGTCCCCGGGAGCACAAGGTAGAGTGTCCCCGCCAAGCCCCCGGGAGTGGAATCGGATGGAGTCGCAAGCCTTTGCGTTGCTGCCCTCCTCCTGGGGGGGGAAGGAAGGATGAGGAAGCACCGTGTCTCTGAGCGTACGCAGAATACCTTTCCTTTCTGTTCCCTTCTCCCACTCCGGGCGAAATGCAAAGTGTCGCTCATAGATAATAGTATACTACTATAAGGCTTCTTGTTTTCTTCGTGATAGCAGGTGTGAGTGGAAGCCTTTGTATTCTGGATGTCTTCCTGTTCCTGCATCAAAACGGCCCTTGTCTTTGTAGTGAGCAGATGAAATGTTTTGGAATAAAGTCCTTGTAGGATGTGCTCTACTTGATTTTGTTTGCTTGAGGAAGAAATGAAGTATAATTTATAAATGATGGCCCCTAGCAGAAGATGGGGTGGGAGGGGGAGTCTCATTTTATTAGGTTTTTTTTTTTTTATTGTTACAGGACATTAATGACTCTCCAGTCTAAACTTAGGCAAATATGTCTGGCTTTATAAGTGCAGTAAATTGCTGCTTGTCGACATCAGAATCTGGTCGACCCTCTAATGTTTGCAGCATCCATTCAGTCCCCTTGACCCTTTCTAGGGAATGCAGGATTTTAAATTCTGAATATTATTTCATGTGTAAAAAAAGGAAAATGGAACAGAACCCCAAACTTTCCAACTATCATACTGTACTTGTAAGCATGTCTAACAGATATGTGCTATTAGTAACATTGAAATAATTTAACATAGTAAAATAATGGGGGATTATTTACACATGATTTTATAAATACTGTGATCTCCCAAGCAGTTTTCCTAGTGATAAAATACTTAAATGTCCATAGAAAGGCAGGTAAAATCCAATAAGAGAAAAATATCTAGCTCAGTGTTGAACTGCAGAGTTCTTGGTACTCTCTGAACTTAGTTTGTTTGCAGACATTTCGTTATGCAATTAAGTAACTTCATTGTGCCTTGTGATGTTACTAAATTGTGTAATGAAATGCCTGTAAGCAAATAACCAAGAATAGAGAGCACCAAGAACTCCAGAGGCAAGTTTTTCAGGTCATTTTTAATTGATTATTCAATAAATTGATTATTTTAATTGGTTATTCTTCGAACCTTGTAGCATAGATTTTCCTGCATAGAACTGGTAGGAGTCCTGCAAATTTTACTCCACTTCAGTGTGTACTTTTTAAAGAAGTTGTTTGTGTTGCAAGTCTGCAGATAAATTGGATCTTTAACAGAAAAGTAGGTGAATTGGTGGGAAATGATCAAAAAGTGGAAGTCAGAAGATAATAGATCACATGGAAAATTTTCCAGGAATGCAGCTTTTCCAGAAATGAGAACAACAACACTGGACTGTGAATGCTGTGGGCTTACATTTGTGTGGTGAGGGAAGGCTTAAAGTATAGATGTTTTTCCTGTTGTGTGAATTCTCCAACCTTAACTGTATAACATATTGACTCCCCCACCAGGTAAGAGGAGGTCACAGGATGAGCCATATGGAGAACTTTAGCCCAGAGGAGGCTCGCTCTCAGCTGGTGACCAAAAGAAAATTGTTTAAGATGCTAAGCTTAAGCCCTGGACACAGCCAAGCCCGGGTGTCCGAAACAAGGGAGAAGAAAATACCATCGATGACATGGCCTGTGAAACCAGTGCATACCATCAAGAAACGCAAAGCCTTCTTGGTGCATCGGGGTACCCAAACCGAAGAGATCCCGGATATCTGCATTGAATGTGGGAAGGTCTTCATCCAGAACTCTAGCCTGATCAGCCCATGGCCCGTCCAGAGCGACGATAAACCGCACAAGTGTTCTGAATGTGGGAAAAGCTTTTCTGTCCGTTCCAGCCTCAACCGACACCAGAGGATCCACACCGGGGAAAAGCCGTACATCTGCCTCGACTGTGGCAAGCGATTCAACGACAAGTCCAACCTTACTCAGCACCAACGGATCCACACGGGCGAGAAGCCCTACGAGTGCATTGACTGTGGCAAAAGCTACAGCCGCAGCTCTCACAAGAAGAAACATTTGAAGGAGCCGGTGGAGGAGCCCCAAGAAGCCTGCCCCCCGGGGGGCAGGGCCAACGCCAGTGCCATTGACGAGAAGCCCAAAGCGAAACAGAAGGCGGAAGTGATGAACACGTGTACAGAGTGCCTGCGGAGTTTCGGTCACAATGCTGACCTGATCAAGCACATGCGCATCCACACGGGGGAGAAACCCTACAAGTGTAACATCTGCGAGAAGAGCTTCAACGTCAGTTCTAACCTCTTTCGACACCAGAGAATCCACACTGGCGAAAAGCCGTATGTGTGTACCGAGTGTGGGAATTGCTTCACTGACAAATCGACCCTGGTCCAGCACCATCGGATCCACACCGGGGAGAAACCTTACGCTTGCCAGTTCTGTGGCAAATGTTTCAGCCACAGCTCCCACCACAAGAGACATGAGAAGATCCACAACCGAGAGAACCCCCTCTTTGCCTACCCGATCCCCTTGTTTTAACAGGTTGCTCCCATGGGAAGGGAAGATAGAGATAACTGTGTCTTGGGGAACTTCCTTTATTTTTGTTTCTGAAGAGTGCAGGACCCTTTTGATTGATCTCTGCCCCAGAAAGTTTGCTTTCATTTGACTATAACTTAGCAATGTCTAAAGATGTGGTCAGTTCTAAGTGATACAGAGCAGCCTTTTCCTGCCTGAAATATTCTATGGCTGTGTTCTTTAACCTTGGCTGATGGAAGATGTGCGGACTTCAACGCCCAGAATTCCCCAGCTAGCTTTCTGACTGGGGGATTCTGGGAGCTGAAGTTCACACATCTTCCAGCAGCCAAGGTTGAAGAACATTGCTGTAGAGGTGTTGAACTGCAGTTTTCTGGGAATTTATGAGACTACGTAGTTCAATGCAGCTGCAGCACATTGATTTGGAGAAAACTACTGGGTAAATTAGAATGAATGCTCAGATGTGCTGAATTTTGGTAAGAGCCTTAGAATATTCCAAATTCCAGGTGGGTATTCAGAGTATCAATATTTGGTTATTTCTCAAATAGGTCCTTCACAGGAATATTGGGGATACTTTGAAATCCTGTATATATCACTTCTGTTTTTATATGGAAAACTATCAAATTATTTATTGATAATCTCCTAATTGTATTTAATTAATTATCCTGGTGATTCCATTGTGTTGATTCCCTTTGTTTCTGGCTCACCTAAACAAGTCTTTCTCTCAGCCCGGGGATTTCCAGGTATGCTGGATAGTGGCTCCCATTCTCCTCCACTTCAACCTGGGGAGGATGGGAGTTGTAATCAGATACATCTGGGTAGACTGGGCTGAGAGAAGCTGGATTGTACGGACCAGGCCACAAGTGAAGAGAGATGGCTCCCAATCTCTATGTAAAAACTCTGGAGTAATTTAGACAAGGTGTAAAATTGCCTGAATAAGTCTTTGGCTTTAGGGGAGAATGATATTTCTTGACTCTCTACAACTATCTGCTAAATTAGGAGGCCTAAGTGAATGAACCTTGTGTTTTGATGGACTGGGATTTTTTTTTTCTCCAGATTTCTTGTGTGGTTAACTGAGTGGGTTGAATTCCCTTGAGGCCTCTCTAAAAATTATGTTTGTAAAATCTTGGATCTGTTCTTTGCTGTTCTTTCTCAGCATTTGGCAATTAGGAATGGACGTCCAGCAGCTGAAGATGATCATAATTCTCTAATGACAGGAAGACAAATTGTGCTAAGAGACTGTTGTGTGGCTATTGTGCTTGGACTTCTCCAGGCCAGAGACTCCCTTAGTTGCTCACCCAGGGGACTGAGGAGGTGTGTACATATATATCTGTGTGGGTGGGTGTCACACATGTACACACAGACTGGTTAAAAACCAAACTAAGCAAGGTGGGATCTGAAAATAACTCAATACACCTGGATTAGCGGATCACTAAACATGAATGCAATATGTAAAAAAATGGAGGATATTTGTACTTTTTTGTGGTGAGCTGGTCACGTATAGATAGCATTTATTCCACCATGAAGAATCTTACCAAAATTCTCAGTGGACCTTGAGTCTTTTTTTTCTAATGTTTTTTATTTTTTATTTTATTTGAAACATCACAGCCTTCAGGACAAAGTTGGAATGTCCAGAAGAGCTGCAGTCACCTTATCCCTTAATTTCTGTGTATGTTCTGATTTGTTAAGTCCAGTTTATGTTCAGATCCATGTTCTCTCCAGTTCTGATCCATCTAGCAGTCCCTGCTACTCAGATTGGAGAAAAATTTATTTGAATCTTGGTACTTTGCAGGCAGAGTTGTTCCTTCTGTGCCTCTGGTTCTTGTCTATATTTAAAAAAGGAAAATTGGAGAGAAAGAAAAGATCCATCAGGAATATGTGGTGATCTAGTACTAACCAGAGAGTTGTGTTGATTAATCAATGAAAAGAAGGCAAATAATGTTGAACTTTAGAAGCCAGCTGAGGCTGTATATCTAGATCTAACAGAAGTAGCCAGAAAATGAAAAATAAGTTACACAGTGGGGAAGGTTTGGAATTAGCTGTCCATAGAAGAGTGTGTTTTGCTGTAGTGAAATAATTTTTGTGGCTACCTTTTATCCTTTCTGTAGATAACCTTTATGAAAATATTTGTCATTTAATAGAATCTGATAGGAGCTTTTACCTATTGTAGCAGTTGATTCGACAGGTTAATTAAGGCTTTTTAGTTATTACTGATGATACTGAGAAGGTAAGGATAAGTGTTTCCTAGTTCTACAGATAGAGGGGGAAAAGAACAACAACAACAAAAACCCCACAAAGCATTCCAGTTGCTTCTGTTTGCATTTTTTTAAATGTTCAACAGAGCAATATCTTGGTTAACATGGGCATTTGGAATGTTTTCACATTATTTTTAAGAATTTTGGTTTTGTGCTTTGTGTGGGTTTGTTTTCTTTGTTTGTTTTTAAGTTGGCTTGGTACAACCTGACCTCAAATATTTCTGCTGTTCTGTCTGCAGCATAATCTCTGAAGTATCACTGCAGCACCGCCCGCAGTTTAACATTCATTATGTTGGTCATTGCAGCACCTGGCACAACTCTACCCCAAAGTATTTTGCAATGGCATAGAGTGTCTTGAGTCAGTGGTGGGATTCAATTTTTTTTTTACTACCGGTTTTGTGGGCATGGCTTGGTGGACATGGCAGGGGAAGGATACTGTAAAATCTTCTCCAGTCAGAGGTGGGATTTGTCAGTTCTCCGAACGACTCAAAATTTCCGCTACCGGTTCTCCATAACCGGTCAGAACCTGCTGAATCCCACCTCTGTCTTGAGTGCTCAAAGCACCATTTCCTTTTCTGTTTTTACATTCTTGGATAACCAAGACAATGAACCTTTGTATCCCCAGAAGCTCATTTGAAAGAATTAATGGGGTTTTCTATGTTAGTAAACTATGAAAGGTTCCATACCCGTCTGATGAAGATCAGTTTCACAAAGGGGAATTGTGGCCTAGTTCACTTTTTTTAAAGGGTGATGCATCAGCGGTAGGGAACTTTTCTCCCTCCAAATTTATTTGGTCTCCAGTTTGTAGCTGGGTAACTGGGGAGTTCTGGGAGTTGAAGTCCAGACTTCATAAAGTTGCTAAAATTGAGAAATTGGTCTGGAAGATGACATGCTCCCATTCCTGGTAGATTAGTCAAGGCCTGCTAATTGTGAGAAATGGAAGGAAAGTCAGGTCCAGTGCAACTAGCATAATGAAATACCAGATGTTGAAGGCAAAGAGGTGGATTATGTTCCATCCTGTAACTAATGAAAATCTTGTAGTTTCTAGATGGGTCATCTTAGAGTCTTGCATTATATTACTTTTCCCTCTAAACTAAGCTGGTCTGCAAAGAGGAGAAGATAATCCAACATTCTTAGCAGATACTAAACTCTGCCAGACTCAATGAGTCTGAATTAGTAAGGTTATTGCCAAATGTTTCTTCTCGCTCTTGCTTACCCCAATACTCCAACAGTGTTACATATAGTTGGTACACTAAGCTTAAGGACAGAACTTGAATGAACTATAGTACCATTAGCCATCTATGAGGTGTTTATGGTCCATATGTTTCCCAGCGCACTGAGTTTTCCCACAGTCTTGCCCATCTGTTTTCCAAGGCAAACTTTCACATTGATTTTAGGTATAAATACATCTCTATACACCAAATAACTTTCCCTTCATAGGGAGGGTTACCTTACTGGATCTCGCAAGGTAACGGTGGGAGAACCTGGAGCTCTGGATTGGTGGGTATTGAAACCTGCTCCCCATAGTGACTACCATTAATTTAGAGCACAGTTTGGGATGTGTATGTGTCTGCGTGAGTCACTTCCCCCCCCCGCCCCCCCCCCAAAGGTAATGTGGTATAANCCCCCCCCGCCCCCCCCCAAAGGTAATGTGGTATAATTTTAAAGCAATCATGTTATTACAGTGAATGGAGATTTATAATAAATTAATAGTATATTAATAGTATCTTAAGCATTTCTCTGGTGAATGAAAATTAAAAAATAAAATAAAATCCAACCTGTTCTGTTCAAGTTTTCCTCTTTCTACTGTTCTGTTCTAAATTCCACCACCGATTGTATTTCTAGGGCAGATCTGGGCATTTTACACATCTGGCCTTTTGGCTGTCCCTGTCTGGCTCCTCCTAATTTCAACTGGAAATTAAAAATAAAATGTAAGTAAGTGTTTGCCTGGCATGCAATTGACTTTACTGTATTTTGAAGATGACTGCTTCTTATTTTCAGTTTGTATTTGTGTGTGCATACCTATGAACCTTCACAGCCAAGGGTGGGATGCTGTCGGTTCTGCCCGGTTCTATAGAATCAGTAGCTCTGAAGAGCAGCAGATACCAAACTGATTTTGTGTCTGCTGCTGTTTGGCCCACCCGCCCGCCCAGGCTCTTACCTGTCCTTTATTTCCTGCTTTTTCAACCTCTGCTGCTTTGCACGGCACAGCTAAGGTTGAAAAAGCAGGGAAAAAGGGGCTTTTCAAATGGTGTGCGCTCGCGCACAGCGCTTTTTAGCTGTCCAGGCAGCACAGCTGATGGTTTTTTTACACATGCACGCAGCAAAACGTAATCACCGAACTGATAGTAATACTGGTGGAATCCCACCCCTGTTCACAGCCCTATTGATTTGACCTTTCAAAACAGTCCAATTTCTCATGTGGCCCCTTGGAAAAATTATTTGCCTACCCCTGTTCTAGGGGCTCACTTCTTGGGTGATTAAGCCATACATACATTACCTTCATGCTGTTTATTCCCTTTTGGGGTAAGCAACGTGACACAAAAGAGCAGAAAGGATGATGTCCCTCTTTGGCCCATCACAAGGGCCTTCCACAAATACTTTCGTGTAACCCAGAGAAATTGCAAACAAGGTCACCAGCCTCAGTGGCGCAGTGGTTAGAATGCTGCACTGCAAGCTACTTCTGCCGACTGTCAGCTGCTTGCAATTTGGCAGGTTGAATCCCACCAGGCTCTAGGTTGACTCAACCTTCTATCCTTCCGAGGTGGGTAAAATTAGGACCCCAGTTCACTGGGGGCAATAATGCTGACTCTGAACTGCTCAGAGAGGGCTGTAAAGCATTGTGAAATGTTATATAAGTCTAAACGCTATTGCTATTGCTATCAGTCACAGTTGTGCCACGTACGGTGTTTCTTCCTAATGGAAGGCAAGTCAAATTTTGCATATTTTGGCCAGGATCCTCCAAATGCAACTGAAGAACGGTTAGCTTATCCTATGCTGAGGTCTTGAATGTAGAAAATGACCTGCAAGTTAATCACACTGGTGTTTGCATCGCACCAATTGTAAAGTGCAACCAGCTGACTCTCTGTCGTGGGCAGAAGGAATTACAGGTCTTTTAACTTACGACCAGTGACTGTTTGGGAGGACATCCAAACGTGTTACTTTTGACCCATTCACAAAGTGGTTGGCTGCTGTAGCACACTCATGGTCGTTCACTTTTTCGCGCTTCAGAAAGGACCGTAGGGGGCTTGTAGCAATCCAGAACTTGTGTTAAAGAGAAGCTGAGCTTGTTCTCTGGGGTGCATGGCATGATCCTGGAACTGACCACCATTTCCAAAGCACCCACCATTCGGTACAGCTGCCGCCAAAACAGTAGCTGTTTCTGGGATTGCACCGTACGGTCCAGGAACAAAGAGCTCTTCCCTCATGCCAGCGCCTGAGAAAGGTAAGTGTGTGATGGCCGATGTGGGATGAGGCCCAGAGGGGTGGGAAGCATTTCCAAGGCCTGCAGGGACCCTGAGGGGTGGGAAGGAGAGCGCGCAGGTTGCCTCGGAGTGGGTGAGGCCTGAAGAAGGGCTAATGCCAGGCCTCCCAGCTTGGCCCCCCTTTGAGGCTCCCTGTTGCTCCACTTAATGACTCGTGTTCATTTAACAACCATATCTCCAATAAGTTGAGCATTCAGCATACTAAGCCCAAATCAGCAAACTACCCATAATTTATCATGATCCATGAACCAAGACAGAAGTTTTATTGTTCTTTTCCTAAACTAGGAACTTCCTCACTAGTGTGTTCTATACTTTTTCTGATGTGTTTTTTTGGGGGGAAATTAGACTCCATAACAAAATTTGGTCATACATCTAAGGTTCTTTCAGTGGAACCCCTGAAAAATGGTTTCTAAAAAGATAAGCAGGTAAGCAGAATTGCAATGTTTGGTTATTGTGCTTGTATCCATGACATTATTCTTTTGTTTAGATCTGGCTCCAGTCTGAATCCAAGACATTTTTAGAGCACTGGCCATGTTTTTTGAAATCTCTTCTATGCTCTTGCATTTGTAGCATTGTAGCTTTATAACCCTTCAGTTGATGCTGTTTTACGGAGAATATTAGTCCAACTATGGGAGTTATTTCTTCATGCTCTACTGGTGACCATTGTGAAGACCAGCTGTGAAAAAATTAAAGCAAGTCATGAAAGATAGGACTTGGGAGCTCCAGGTTATAATCTTCAGATACTCATTTGGGCTTGCAGGCTTTCTCCATAGCCCTTCAGCTGCTACGAAATGCTTCAGCAAATACGTCCGATCTAATCAGGCTGCACCAGATAGGTTGGTGGTCTGTAGGTGATGCAGCCAATAGAAGGTTTTGCTCCTCAGAAAAGATAGTGTCAGACCTATATCATCTACTGGCTTTATGAAATACCATTTGGGCAAATTCCGAGCTTTGAGCCCCTTCGATGTATTTGTTTTACCTCTAAGATGTCTTGCACAGGCTCCTTTGTCTTAATGACTGAAGTATAAAAAGGATTTGTAATTTATATGCAAGTAGTCCTTGATTTACAACAACTAAGACCAGAAATTCCATTGCTAAGCGAGACAGCTCTTAAGGGAATCCTGCTCAATTTTATGATATTTTTTTGCCACAATTCTTAAGCGTAGCTCCTTTGCGTGGCACGGCACATTGCCTCACGCCAGCTGCTGAAGACACAGAGAGAGTGCAGGAGTGCAAGAGATGAGTAGGAAAGCCTCTATGTGTGTGCAAAGAACACATTTGGAATGTGCGCCCACACACTCACAAAGCCACACCCACCAAACTCATGGTAAACCACTTTGAAACCCACTACTGATGCAGACTCCCTTCAGCTTAAATGGAACTCAAGTGTTGCAGTCAGATGGAAGAGAAACAAGAAGCCAAAAGTCCCTAATTACATAAGGAACAAGTGTTTTGCTCCAGCAACATCTCCCATGTACAGCAATCAGCGTCACAACTTTGAAACATACTGTACACGGCAGCACATAGAAGCCAACATTTCACAAAATGGAGAAAGGGAACAGTTTCTGGGCAAAAACATGAGGACAGATTGGATCACATGTATTTTTTATGAGTGAAATAATAATCTCATCAGGATATTACGCCAACAGAAATCCCCCCCCCCACCTGATCACTTAATAATCCCCCCTTATTTATGGGGGCTGGGGAACTTTTCAATGCAGCTATTAGAAAACCGAGACAAACAAATAGTTGTAAGTCAAGGACTACCTGTAACTCAGTCGTTTTATTGATTTTGCATGGCTGAGGAATGGCTCTGAACCTTGGCATCCAAAGGCTGACAAGGGTTTGACTGTTATGCCACACTGTCTTAGTTAGCCAGCATACACAGCAGGCGAATTTATTAGTTGTATGGTCAGATATTAATATTGGAAGCACACTACTTAAAATCTGAAGGATATTTGCATCACATTGAGAGACACTTGTGGGTGTACTCCACTCCTGATTTTAGATGGGCCCTGGAGAGAGAAAACACTCATGGAAATAATCTGAAATGAGATCAGTTACTGGCAAATCAGGAAGCTGGACTGTGTGCTTTTATATTAAAAACATCTTGGCTCTTTTTAAAAAAAAAAAATCTTGGTTCTCCTTGGCCTCTAGAGAGTTCTCAAGCTGAAGGACTGCAAAGAATCTGAGTTTGAAGTTGCAGCCAGTTAATAATGCTGGACTAGATGAAACAAAGGCCTGGCTTGGAAAGCAGGAGGACTTGGAAGCTAAGAAGGTTGGTTTTTGGATAGTTTGTAATTTGACATTCTGAGGACTGACAGGTCTTGTCTGGGTGTCCCAAAGAAAACATCTGAACCTTTCATATTATCCAACGAGATCTGAACTTTCATAATGTCCAAGCAGGTTGCATGCAAAGTGTTCCATATTAGCATTCTTGGAATACCCTCACCTGATTGATTAAAATGAACTGCACTGTGATTGGACAGAAGAACGATGGTGATTGGTCCGTAAAGAATCTACTGCGATTGGCCAAGCCGATCACGGGAGATTCAGAAGGCTGTCATTGGGTAAGAGCCACCGGCAAGCTCTACAAGAAGAGCTGCCGTGGCTCGCAGGTCCAGCACAGATCTGTACCTTTTAATAAAGAGCTCGGTCTCTT